>VZTR01032150.1:700785-722649 GCA_013400775.1 Chaetops frenatus
TTCACCCATCACACTTTCAAATACCTACAGGAACAATTTAACATCAATTTAATATGCAGCTGAGTTAACAGCTGTATTCTATTAACTGGTAATGCAAATATATGCATTTTATTTTTTAAATCTGTCAAGTGATTTAATAATAGCCAAGTTAGTATGTGAAAAGATTCTGATTTAATTTGGGAGGCACTTTGGAGTTCTCCTTATTTGAAGAAATAGGTGTTAATATAATATACACTAGATGCCTATTAATACATACATAAACAGATTTCTGGAAGTGTATATAGAACTGTCTGGAGCATTGATTAATAACTGATAGAAAATGGTCAAAAATTTAAAAGTCATCAGTGTTGCCATATATTTGAGCAAACCTTTCTTCACTATTATTACACATCCAAACAAGCAGAAATTTGTAGTATGAAACTTGCATTATTTTAGGGTTTTCTTTTATGGAAGGACTCCCTTCTGCAAAACGGTTTTATACTTTACAGTGGTGTTCTAATGTGGTGTTTTTTGAATATGCAATTCCATTTTTCTTAACTATCATGGCATGAGAATGAGATTACTTCTGTTGTTTTTGCAAGAATCATTTAAAACATTAACTATTAGGATAAAAAGAAAGAAAAAGAAACAAAACATATTCTAGCAATTCTTAAGCCAAACTGCAGCTAGAAACAGATTTGAATTCTGATCCTGCAAACTTTGTTACCTGTACTCAGTCTGAAACCACTTAGTAGTCCTTTCAGTTTCAGTGGGATTTTATGAAAACATAGATAAGCACTGCCAGGAATGGGACTTTAATCTGGTGCATCTTAATTCCTACAGAATGGACACGAAATGATCAGATTAAAAAAAAAAAAAAAGAAAAAAGAAAAAGAAAGAACAGAAAAAAGATGTTCCTTTCATTCCTAATATTGTTTTTCCTTAACTTTCTATTTAATTGAGAGAACCTAAAGGTACTTCTGCAAATCAAAATATAATGTAGCTCTAGGTGAAATAACTCTGAGCAAGGTGAGAAGCAGCAGCCCTGAGCCATGAGCTGCAGCCAGCCCTGCCTCAGGCACCTCCAGCAGCTCCCCTGGAGAAGCTGCAGCCCTGCTGCTGCAGGAGCATTTATTAACAACAGCCTGACCTGAGCAAGGGTGTAACTGAGGCAGTGATGTCCCAACCCAGCCAGGAAAACCTTTTCCTTCTGAAAGCCTTCCTAGGATGCTGCCTTTAGCACAAGGCACCGGGACGTTTTCACTGCTGCAAAGTCAGCATTAAAAAAACCCCTCACTTTGGGAACACCTCCTTATGCCATCCCCCAAAACTTCACCAAAACCTTACATTTAATGCAGCCTAGTGAAGGTGTGGTGGTTCAAGCCCCCACCTGGGTAAGATTTTGTGGCTTAAACAAAAGTTTAAACTCCTCCCACACGTGCTCAGCTGCAGCCCATCAGCACAAGCACCAAAGGTGGCCATGGGGGATGACCCTGGAAATGGAGGGACTCTGCAGCAGCAGCAGGTTTGGACAATCTGTATCTTTTGCAAACATTACTGAACAACCATAATTTAGCAATAATAAATTTTGGGCAGAGTAGGAGATTCTAAGCCACTAAATTCCATCCATTTCGGTTTACTGAAAAAGTGATGAATGTTCCAGCTGAGTTTGGGCTGGCAGGCAAGGGGAGTAATTAATGTTTGAATAATAAATCAGGAGATTTCAGCTATTTCATTTAGCTTTAAAAAAAATGAAAAAAAGAAGGCTTTAATATAAAAAAAATTAACAGAATTCAAATATATCTGATTTAAAATAGATTTTTGATGTCTATGATTCTTAAAATACGACAGATTATATGTCTAGAACAGGAATAACATTCCATTGTTAATAATAAATGATATATGAGTTACAGGAAGACTGGAACATTAGTGAATAAACTTTTTAGTGTGTCTGACATGGCAAGAAAAGGAAAAAAGATATGCATATGACAGACATAAGCCCCTGTAATGCAGCTGAAATCACAGGTGAACACACTGGGCTATGGTTTTGCACCAGCTGATGCAGTCATGACCATTCTATCTTGCTTTGTTTCTTAAATACTGAATAAATTGAAGTATGCATTTAAGGCAAAGTAATTTTGAAAAAAAAATTATTGTTTGCAATACAGTAAGTACTCTTTTAATAAAATAAATGCTAAAATAAATAGTTTTCAAAGGGTTGGTGTAGTAAGGCTTTAACTAAAGAGGAAAAAATCTGCACTTAATCTGGAACAATCATATATTTTCTCAGATAATTTCTAAAGAGGATAGGTATTAGGTATCATTAACATCTTTCATTTCAATAAAAGAAAAAATACCTGTGCTAATATAGATCTGACTACAAATATATTTAGCTGTGGACTCATCTTATAAAATAAATGAAATAATTACGCTTGAAGAACTAGGACAGCAAAAATCAACATTCCCATAGAACAGATGACAGTTTGGAGTAGTTAAAATTAAGCCCTTTAAAAGATATGAGTCCAATGATTTTCATACTGCTTAGAAAACTAACTGGCAGCTCAGAAGATGTTTTCACTAACATAGAATTTCAGACATAATTTTGTCACAGCAGTGCAGTTGTTTCCTTTTTCTCATATAGGTATTTTAAACAAAACAAAAAATTCCACAGGTGAATTAAACTGCTTACCTTTGAGCCTCGCTCATTAAAAATAATTTCAACATCTAAGATTTTACCAAATTGCTGCAAAGAAACAGAAAAGTTACATGAAAATAAGAAAACTTCAACCCTTCTATCATACACTGTACAAATGTTCGTTTCAGGAAATGGTGCCACACTTTAAAAAAGTTAAACAAAATAAAACCAAATATTGTTAAACACCAAAAAGTACACACTAAAAGGAGCCAGATCAATATTATATCTAAGTTGTGTGCATCATTATGCTCGTTACACTCACTCCACAGAGGAACTTGAAGCTGAGTGAAGCCCCTGACAGAGAGGAAAGAGCATCAAACCATGAGCACAGAGAAGTAAAAGCCCCAAACTTCTGGATTTTCCAGAACAGGTGAAGGAGTTTGGCTATTTCTGCCTTACAGGAATAACATTGAACCAGGTGAGAGTTTTGTTGCTGGCTTCAAGGACTGAGGATTTCTGTCCACCCTTGCTGAAATGGGTAACCATTACTCCCTAAGAAGTTTTGTCTTACTGGAGCATAATTTGGAAAACTGGAATGGATACTCACTTTGGGGGGATTTTTTCTCCACTCAGAATTGCATTTTTATTATAATTTTAGAAGTAACTGTTATTCCTATTGACCTTCCAGTCCTGCTCAATTCCCTAGACATTGTTTGCACACACAAAAGCTGAACCCAGCTGCTTGTCCCAGAGGAAAAGGCCCTGTTGGGCTTGGCTTAGGAGGGGAATAAATGTTAGAACACTTTCTAAGAGGGCACATTTTGTGAGGTAATAACAATGCAATGCATCAGGGTCATTTCTGTTATTTCATATGTCATTAACATGCAGTATGGATCAGTGTTGGCATCAAAAAGTGACCTGGTATCTTAAACAAAAAGGCAGAAATTAGAGGCAGGCAAATGTAGAATAATCCAACAAGAGTCCCAGGAACAGCAGAAATGAGCCAATACTCCAGTCTTTTGAGATATAACTAACAATTACAGGCCAGAAAGGACAGTAGTCCTTCTTTAGCTTATTAAAGAGTTTCAAATTGGTGATGAAAAATCAACCAGCACTTGGTATCCTTTGGCTTATTTCATGTTCTTGCATTCACCATTTAATGTTTGACCTGCAGCTTCAGCCTCGATGCAGACATTGACTTGATATTCAAACAATTCTCCTCTGTTATATTCATGTACATGTTCAAGATCATCTGCTGTGTGTATAATTTGGACATGATGTAGACCTGCCATATTTTCATATGAGATATTTCAACTCATACACGCAGAATTTCCAATTTTCTATCATTTCAGAAGCTAAAAGTTTTCTGTTACCAAGTCATTCTGGAAGTCAGCTGGAAAACTCCAGCCATTCTCCAGTGTCAGTCTTTTGAGACCTAAAACTTAGAAATATTAAAAGGAAAAGTAGGTTTTATTCATTTATAAATTACAAAAAAATCCTTTCATTTAATATTTTTTCCAAATCAAATCTACTTTAAGTGGTTTTCTAGAGGGTTAATTATTATGCCTTATATTTTTTCTAGAGGGTTAATTATTATGCCTTCTGCTATTCTGCTGATGAGCTGGAAGCTGCATTTAGGAGAGGTAACCTGTACCAAGTCAGATCCAGCAAAAAAGTCACCCATTTCCCACTACTGCTCCAGGATTCTTTTTCCAGTGACAGTTTCCTTTAGAGGAATAAATATTGAGAAACACAATCTTTTGACTCACATACAAACACAACAGGAGAACTTAAAAATCTGAGCTGAACACGAAAGATGGCGAGAAGTACAGAGCCATGAAGCTCTTGGTGCTGCACTGAATAACCAACTGTAATGTAGGAAAGAATTCAGGTTTAGTGGGCCAGAAGAAAGAAAGTGAGAGTCACATAAATACTTCAGAGTCCTGACCTGAGTTCTAATAGATGATCAAGTACTATTTCTAGATTATGTTTAGTGACATTTCAAACTAAACCTGAGAGTATTTGGATCAGGGAGTAGAAACCCAGTTTAACCTGTCTTGACTACAATCTTATTGCTGATGGCACATCCAGGGCCTGTGTGAAACACAGGGGATGTGCTTGATGGCAGCTGTGGCCTGGGGGAAAGCACCAATTGAGAGACTTACAGAAAAATACTGACAAAAACCTTCAAAGCCTACAGACCTACAAAAACTGTGGGGATGGATGAGGATTCCAGTGTCTGAACTTTGTGCAGAAATTCAGCTCATGCCTTCCTTTTGGGTCCCTTACTGAGGTCAGGCACTATTTATTATCATGCTCTCCAAAATCAATAAATGCAGAAGCATAAATCTAGATGTGTACAGTAGCAGTATGTATGCATTTAATATTTTAAACCAACACAGATAACTTCTTGTGAAGGTAGTACAAAACACCCAAGTGCTTCACATCCAGCAGAATCAGGATTATTTCTTTTCCTCGTTGTGACTGGCAAATCAGATGTTTGGTTATACATGGATTAAAAGGGAATCTTTCCTGAAAATGGTTAAAAAGCCTCAATCAGAGATACATCCCCCACAACTGCCTATAATACAAAACACCTATTGCAATGCAAATGTAAAAAAAAAAAAGCAGAAATAAATGAGGAGCACTTACACCAAACATTTGTCTAAGATCTGGATCCCGGAATCTGAATGGTATATTTGAGACGTGGAGCCGTTTTGGCTGTGATTTGTTTTCTGTGTTTTCAGAAGATTGTGTCTGTTGCTGGCCATCAGTCTGTGCTGCATCATCTGTCTGCTAAAAGGGTAAAGCAAAATAAAGCACACTGTAAGTATTTCTGGCATTTTTCATATAAGGGGGTGGGCTTAAATTCTCAAAAAACAAAACAAAACAAAACCTAAACCAAAGTTAAATCTGCTCCAAGGTATTGACAAATACCAGAAGTTTCAACACATGAAAATCAAATCCATTTCTGTCTCCATCTCAACAGCATACATTCTCAGTGATAATATGTATTTGGAATGAACTGGAGAATAAGTAGATTATTATTTGTAGATTTTCTTAGCTATTTTTAAATAATGAATAAATATATCTCCCTATGAGACTGTAGAAACTCCTTTAACCTCTTCTGTGTTTGCCAAGGTTAGGAACTGAATCTGCAGTCCAAATGCAGCCAGACACTTTCAAAGCAGATTAGTGCTTTCTTTCAGAGGCCCCTGGGATTCTCCACAGGAGGCAGGTAACACAGCTCATCCTCACTGCCATTTCATAAGCAGTGCTGTTGAGCACTGCACGGTCATTCTGGCCAGATAAAGGGTGACCACTATGGAAAAGGCCTTGAGTTGTGAGAGGGAACAGAAGTTTCATCAGTGGTGAAGGTTGCCTGACAGAAGTGGGAGACCCAGAAACAAAGTTTTACAAATTGAAAATGAAATTTTCACCAAAATGAAGTTGTGTCATGGTACTTCTTACAGGGACACTGTTCCCCGGCTTTAAAATTCTGGTTTAAAATCGAAGGACATTGCTGTGTATTATGGTTTAACAAACAAATTATAAATCCTCAGTGAGATTAGGAAAAAACATAAAATGCCCCTCATCCAAAAAGTAAAACTGACCAATGCTGGGCTATCAGTATGTTATAGAAATTACTCATCTCTATTCTTTAATTATATCCTACAGTGCCTAATTAATTATCTCTGTACAGCACACAGTCATTAGACAGTGTTCTGCATGGGTTTGTTAAAACAGCACAGTCTCACTCATTTGCACAGGCAGAGGGATTGGGAAGAAGAGAAGGGTAAAGAAAATATTTGAATGTAAAACTACAAGGATGATCTGACAGCCATTACTCGCTTGGCTCTGTCCTTCCTCTTCCTTCTGACCCCATGGCTTTTCTGAGTATTCCTCTTTCTTTTGTCTTCTTATGTCACATGCAGTTTGTCTTTCTGACTTTTTTCATTAAAAAAAAAGAAGAAATTGCCCATTTCCTGCTAGTATGAAATTTCTTTCAAGAGACAACAGTTTAAGCAACATTGAAATGGTTAAATAAATTAAACTTTACCACACAGTTTTAGTACCAACAAGCCTGCTGAAGAGGAAGCAAAAGAACTCAAACAGAACATATCATTTACATCAGCAATAACTACATATAAATTGAATTCTAGCAAGTGAAATTCAACAATATTCTCCCTAGGGAATACAAATGTTCTCAAATTAAAAGTACTAACATCTATATTGCTGATAGTTCTGTGCTAAGAACACTTTCTAAATAAAGGTCCTCATTTCTGCAGCAGGATCCGTCCATCAGCAGCATATTTGGTCTTTCAAGGCATATGATGGGCCACACACAAACACAAACTTTTGTGCGCACTGAACAAAGATTTACAAGTGATTCAAACAAAAAATGGATCAGATCAAGTGTAAACCTAAAACTGAGTCATTGCCACCACATCTCCTCATCTGCTACTCCCTGAACTCACAGGCCCACAAAATAAATAATTTATCTTTATGAATATTTAGTGATTTAAATAGGAAATATGGTATATAGCTGTGAAGAGACAAAAATGTTTCATACTAATTTATTGTTTCTAAAATCAACTCAAAAATTAAAAATTTAGATTTTGAGGTAACTGTTCCATCCAGAGACACCATAGATTATTTTCTACCTTCAGGCATAAAAGGACAGAAATATGAAAGAAATTTGCTATGTGAGAGCAGGTGGGGCATGACAGACTGGAAACTCTTGAAATACAACACTCCAGAAGAATTTGCAGTCAGTTAGGTTAATCTGAAGAGAATTCAAGAATTCTGAAGGTGCTGCTAAGCTTCAGGAACAGAGGGTGCCCCAGGAAGAAATTATGTAATCAGTGTCCTGTATAAATGCAAGTCGAAAAGAGTAATCCCTGTTCATGATATTTATGGAAATGAGGAGTGGGAGGGCAGAACTGGGCACCTTGAACATCCCAAAATACTGGGGGCAACTTCCCTACTAAGCAACTGAATAGATTATGGTCAACAAAATCCAGTGAGGTTTCTGAAGGTGGTGTTAAAATGGAGCTACAAATTATGGGTGAAGAGGATAAATCCAGGTACTGTTATTTTCCAGGCCTTTGGTTGGTTTTACCACTTGTTAAAATCATTTTTGTTCTACGAAGCCTCAAATTGACACTCTCAGCACAGAATGTCTCAGAGTCTGGGCAGCAAGGGCTGAAAACCAGAAACTTTAGCAAGTCACTGTCATCAACAATTCATAACTGTCCATGACCCTCAAGATCCCTGGGGCAGAATTTACAGGGCTTAACCATTTAAAACATATTCAAAGGCTTGGCAGTGCAACAGGCTCTTCACAGAGCACATCATCATCCAGAAATCCACGGGTGTTTGCCTGTGAGACTGGGACAAGGATAGCTGCAAACTGAAACTGGAACATAAAGATGGTGCAAAAATTTCCAAGTAGCACCAAGGAGGTAAAACACAGGTGGGGCAGAGGACAGGCTGGATTTTGAAAAATCCCAGCCAGGCAACTTTCAGAGCTCTGTGGACTCACAGAACCAGAAGGTAATTTACCTTACACATACATAATACATTTCAGGAGAATATCTTCACTGCTAGAGGACCTGAAGAGTGCTGTTTGATAGTCCTTGAAAAATTAATTGATGCTAGGATGTGGCATTATCCTTCCCCCATCCCTGCAGTCTTGCATGCAATCACATTGCTTTCTGGTCCCTATTCCACCACTGATTTGCAATTATAAAATATTAAAGAATCTTAATATAAGATAGTCTTAAAATGTATATTGAAAGTTATAGATACAGAATGCAGAAACGAATTCTCACTCACAAAAAAACAAATTGAGGGGATCTACCTTTACTTCAGTGAGCTACTGAAGGCTTAAGTGTTAAAATAAATCAGAACTGAAACCATTCTTACAGGTAAGCAAACCCCTATCAAAGAGGGCATTTCAGGAAAGGACTGCTTTTTTTCATATAAGATAATTTCAGAATAAACCCTTGATATCCTTTTAAATCAAATTCCTCACCAGGAGAGTTAATATCTATTGTTTTCTAGAGAAATTCTTTACCCTTAGGAAAATACTTTTTTTTCCCCTTAAGTCAGTTCTAGAAATAGAAAGCTTCTATTGTTTAAAAAGACTTCACTCAAGTTATTGAAGACTTCACACTGAAGTAAAATTGTAGAAGTAATTTTAATTGTTTCCCTTCCTAGCTTTTTCCTGAGAACTTAAGAAACAAAAATTATACAAGTGAAGAAAACCACTAGACCAAATATTTGCTTAGACTCAATAAATTTAACAAGTTTTTATTTGGAAAAAAATATTAACTCTCCCACTCCCACACCTCTTCTTTTAAGGCCTTTTCAATCCAAATTTGCAGCAATTTTCACTCAAAAATACATTCTAAAACCTTCATGCAGCCTTTAATGCAACCCCACTTCCCAGCTGACTCTGGACTGGACACTGGAGTCTCATCTCCCACCTTCAGCACTTGTGGCAAAGGCCCCACACACAATAAAACAATGGGCAGTGAACCTGAAATCAGAGAGGGCCTTGTGCACATTACTTGGGTAGAAAAAAAACCATTCCATTCTCCTTCCTGGCTAATAAAAATTTTTCTGTATCCCTTGCCATCCATCACTGCAGCCAGCCAGCCCTGGAATGTTTCTTACACTGGAATTGGAAGTGCTTCACTTTCCCTCCATTCTTTTTCACTGACAAATATCTTGGATTTCCTACAAAACAATGGTGGTGTGGACAGAGTCTTTCACCCTCAAATCCTGTTTCCAGTGCAATGAAATGCTGTCACAGAAGAGCTGTTTGCTCACCACTGCAAGAAGAATGCTGTCCTCAATCTCAGCTTTTAAAGACTGAATGGAACATAGACAGTGGGAATGCCTGAAATGGAATTAAACCTTTTATCTCTTTCTGGACAAAGTGAAAATAAGTTGTAGCAGAATATGAAAAAGCTTTACTAAGTCCTCGTCATTCTGCTATAATCTGTAAACAAATACAAATCTGTTGCATATCTTTTAAACCCACATCAAATCTAGAGGAAGAACAGTCTAATTCCAGCAGGAATAACCTCTAAAATATTGACAGAGAGTAAAGAAACAGGAAAAAAAAAGGAACAGATTATTTTTTTAAAATATGATCAATGGTAAATGAGGTGCTGAGCATCTCATGTACACATGCCAGCATAGGGTAAAGCTCTTCAGAATTTTAAATTTAGCAAAAAAGAAAGCACCCATTGAATTTTTAAATAAATGCTCAAAACAGCACCAGTTTTTTCCTGCTGCACCAATCAAGTTATTTCTCAGAGAGAAGGAGCTTGTGAATGTCTTCTAGGCATTATTTGATTAAGTTGACAATATTATGTGAGCAATGGTTGGGTACCCACTGTGCTGTACTTTTGACCAAATTGATTTGTGTAATGAACACTTGCTCTGTCTCTTCTCCAGCCTGAACAGGGCTCTTGATTTAACCGGTGGTGCTGGAAGCCAAGTGAATTTACAGCCCCCACAGTCATTCTCTCTCAATCTGGAGAGAATAGCAGCAGCAGTACATAGCAAGCATAATTCAATACATTGTGCTATAAGCACAGAAAATAATATCAGAGCTCTGCAATATACCTGTTTGATTTGATTTGTAAACCTGATAAAAAAAGCAATCGAGAAAAGTTCAGCAGAATATATATATATATGTCCTGGGCAAAAATATAACCAGGCTCAATGTGTACAAACTGAAAAAATCATGCATAGTAAATCAGCTTCATACTTCCCTCAGATAATATTGCACATTTTCCATTTTAAAAGGATCTAGATTCTGGAAAGTTACCTTTCCATTAAAAAGTGAGCAAAGAGAATAATTTAAAACCAAAGTTTGGGACTTTCTGGAAATGCTGTTTCCCAGATACACCACGAACAGAGAACTGACAGTGATGGGCTTGTGGCTTTCCTGTTTAGTAGATTGACTAATTAATTCATCATACTTTTTTTAATAAATTTATCTTCTGAAAAGTCCCAGCTCTGCAACATGCTTCCCAGAAGCACAACAACACAGAACAAATGGAGTTACAGACACAGATCCATCTCTTTGGGCTTAAATGTTCACACAAAAATGTACACAGGAAAAAATTCTATCATTGGGCTATTTCACAATGGTGATAAACATAACCAGAAGTATCAGTGCCTTTTCTCATGAACTTTATCTCTGTTACCCTTCTCTCAGATCAATAGTAAGGTCTCATTGCTTTCAGGATATTAAAAGTTGAGATTAATTCTTCAAATTAGTTCTAAAGACAAAAATATTTCAAGTCCCTCATACTGCACAACCTGCAGCTCATGCCACATCCATTTAACCCTGTAAGAATCCTTTCCTGAAGAGTGTGCACTTTTCCTTCTGTTGATCTAGTGCAAAAAGCACACAGATATAGGACTTGCCATTATGCAGAAAGAAATAAAGAAACGTAATCATATAATCATGGCTGCATTTGATAATTTGGAACTACATCCTTAAGGTCACTTCAACACTAACCCTTCTATAATTATGTTGTTAAGCTTCTGGTGTAGCTGAGTATCTCACCCTCCAGAAATGCTTGGTTTCAGAGACACTGTGACTGAAAGCCTGCAGGGCAAGCCCTGACCCCCTTGTTTTTAATGGCAAAATTCCCTTTTATTCCAGCTGGGTCACAACTTCACCCTGATGTTATACCCACTTGAAAAAGTAATTTCACCATTACCATTAACTTCACTCTATTTCCCAGATTACAAAAGGTCTAACCATCCTGGTTTTATATCCTTTACATTTTACTACCCAAAGCACCAAGTGCAAACTGACCAAAGCGACCCCACCCTAGGACAGCTCTGAAAGCAGCAGGCAAAGAAGCCCAGTCCCTGCTCTGAGGGTTGAGCTGTCCCCACTCCCAAGTCCTGATCTCCCACCCCGGCCACTGGCGAGTTTATCAATGCCTGAGAGCCATCCTCCCCTTCCACTTCACTACTGGCACAAGTGTGTTAGATGTTCAATTGTGCTTTTACTCTTATGAATAAAACACATCTTTTGGAGGTGAGGTGAAACGTGGGACACCCACGCCTGGCTTGTGAGTGATGCAGGCAGGGTGTCAGTGCTCCTTTGGCAAGGGAGAGCACACAGCCACCTCCCTGCTGGGATGCTTTCTGTCAGAGGTCCTTGAGTAGCCAGATGAATACAATTTACTCCCAGAAAACAGTGTAAGGTGGCTGCCTCTGACTGGGACATTTGTTTTAGATATACTGCCACACACAAGCACACCCCGGTAGAATCCCTTAATCCAATTTACTGACAAATGAAAAAGAACCTGAATAATTTTGTGCTTTGCTTCAGCAGTTTCTGACGTTCCACTATTGAACATGCTCTGGGGTTTCAGCAGGCTGGGTATTGTTCAGGGCTGAAGACTTGCAAGCAGTAGTGATTATTTCTCTCATTTCTAGATGGATGCATTCTGGATGCTGATACCACAGGCTACAAGAAAGCACTACTATTACTGTGATAGCTTATGCATGGAGAGCTAGCAGCCTAAATAAGAGATCATTAATTCTGGGGACAGATAGGAGCAATAAGATAGGTTTCTTAAGCCTCTGGTACTGCAGGACAACCAAAGAGTAATTAATAACTTGGCTACATTAATTATTTCCCCAATTAATCTTCCTTAACAATACGGAATATAGCCCTTATATAGTGCTTTACATTGCCTTTGCTGGTTCATCATTTTTCTTCTAAAATATTCAGCAGGGTCTCAGGGAATAGCCTATCAATCATGTCTGGAGGAGAATCACCAAAAGCCATACATTTTTTGACTTCTGAACATGTCTCAAAACTTGGGCCAAATTTGCTGGCATAAAGAGCAGATATTATTTTTAAAAGCATATTTGTAAAATGTTTTAATGGAGTTGTATGTAACGAGTTGCCAAGTTCAGTTGAGGACATCCAGCTGACATCAGCATATCAGTAACTTGAAATGGAAGAAGGAATGATAAAAGGTGGACTCAATGCATTATTTATTGTTTGCATCGATTCAGTAAATATTTCTGACCACATACTGATCCCATCCACAGCATCACAACAGCAATTAACAAAACCTTTCCCTCATTAGCTGCATCCTGGCTCCATTAGCCAAGAAGGAAATGCATACACACTATGCACATCTTTAGACGTTCACACTACGTATAATAAAACTCAATTATTGTGACATTTTCACAATATATTATTGAAATAAATTCCTTGGGTTTATCCTTAAAAAAATTAGCAGAGAGATTAGGAAATATTATACCGGTCAAAGGACAAAAGCATTAATTTAATCCAAATGAAAAATCTTAAGTAGTGATGCAGAATCACAAAGAAACACTCAATTGATTTAGTTATTCCTCATTCATCTGTTAGTCAGAAGTCTGGTTTTTTCTGCTGTAATTCTTGTTGTTCCTTAAAAGGGCTTCAATAGCAGGAAGAAAATGTTCAAAAATAACTTTGTTTCAATGCTTGAAAGCTTAATGTAAAATCCAGACAGGCAACCAACGAAAACATATTAAAAACCCCACAACAGTAAATAAAGGCACCTTGATTGGAGTTGATTAGAGGGTTTTTTATCATTTGAGTGGGAGCTGCAGCTTCACACTGCACAAGCTGACTTAGAAAGTATCACCAGAACAAGAAGCCGCCAGGATCCTCAGCACTACAACGTGCCTTGCTCATGACATTTCCCTCTACAAATTGCTCAGCACACTCACACTGCAGGTTCATCTCTCCCTGCTCCCCCGAGGGAGCTCCTTTCCCCCTGTGTATCTAAAAGGACACACAACACTCATGCTGTGGCTTCATGAGCACCTGAAGCCTCAACAGCACACCTGCCCTTCCTGACACCTCGGGGCTCAGGCTCCTTCTACCCACCACTCCAGATAAATTGGATCATAGGAAATAAGATCTATAAAATTATAGAAAATAAGACTTGGAAAGCATCTGAAAATATCAATGGGGAATAGCTGTGGCGTGTTCTAAATATGCAGAAATACAGATTGGCCGTCTGAGGAACCAAGTTTAAGAGAAGACAGGTAAAATGGATGAAGAAATGTTGAAAGGTTTTGTAAAGCTTACAGATAAATATACCTAATGGTTAGGATAGTCCTTAAAACACCGTGAGTTACACTTTGAGAGGTAATAAATCAGGACATGATGCCCTTGAGAATTAGATTTTTTGACTGATGCAAAACTTGGCATACTTAGTTTCTGGAAATCCACTGATTCTCCCCAAGTTCTCCTATCCAACTCATTTGTTACCTTGATTTATGAAGAAATTACACAGAAAAGAACATAAATCAATACACAGCAAAGCAACTGTACTTTTACCTGTGGTCATTCATTCATGCAAAGCATTACTGCTCTAATGTAGAATGAGATTCTTTTTTTAAATATTCTAATTAGCTTAAAAATTCTTTCAAGTGTTATCCCTCATAAGTCAAGATTATAAAAGGCTGCAGTGCTGCAATAAAGCTTATTAAACTTTTGTTCTGGCAGCAGGCTCTATCTGGAGAAAATAACTTCCAACATCTGTAACTACCTTGTACAATGCTGTGACATTTACCAGTATTTGTTCAAATGAAAAATCATTAATTAAATACTGTGCTACACACCTTCAGAGGGTATTACTTCTTAAAAAGAAAAAAAAAAAAAAAAAAAAAGGAAAGAAGTGTCTTTAGATGGAACATTTGCAGGTTTGGCTACGAGTTGTTTACTCTCAGCTTGAATCAATGCACACTAGTTTCTGGAATTCCCCCCTGAACTAGATTTATGTCATGCATGTAAAGTCCCTTTTTGTGAGAGTTGTGTTGACACAACCAACTGCTGAGTGAACTTGTGAGAACAGTTCCATGCTGAGAGAGAATGGCTGATTGCTCCAGCTCCAGCTCACGAAAAGAAAGAAAATGTGACAGCATGATAAAAGGTTTTCTCTGTTTGACCCCTCACCTATTGCTGGATCCCTACGGGGACTTTCCATTTGCTCACTTGCATATCCTTTGCCCAAGAAGTCAGCTCTTGAACCCTCTGAAATGCAGAAGAATTTGAGGGTTCTTCATGTCACAAAAGATACTTTCTAAATCACACTGCTCTTTTTACACTGAGGTACTCACCAGCTTAACAAGCAGCAGTTCAGCTCCTTGCAGGATAGTAATTTCTCAAACTTAGCTTACCCATTTCATGAAAAAATAGCCGAATTTATTTTTCTTATTGGGCGTGTTTGGTGGTCTCATATCTTAGCAGGCTGCAGCCAAATGCAAGCAGCATTTCCAAAGAGCTGTGACATTTATAATGGAAAAGCAGCTTTCTACCTGCTCTTCTCCAAAACCCTACCTGAGGTTTCCCACTGGCACAAGCAGAGACAGAGAAGTCCACATCAAGGAACATAATGCTTGACATAAATCATTGTTTTTCATCCTTCTTCTCAAGCTCACCCAACACCTTTCTTTCATTAACGTAAAAGAAATTTAAAGTTCTGGGAAACGTCCGTTTGTCCTTCCCTTCTCCCACTTCAAAAAAAGAAACAAACAATCTAAAGAGTACTGGATAGTTCAAAGAATTTTTAAAGGGTTTAAATCATCATTTCAATTCTAGCTGTGAATTCTGATGTTCTGATGAATTCTGCTTGATCATATGAAGGCAGCTTGTTACTGAGCTGCACAATGCAGCTCCCACTGCAGAATTGCTTTTACTGGTACTCAGTTGTAAGGAAACACCTTTTGAAGAAATGGAAACAGGTCTTGGGTGCCCCTGAAATCAAGTTTCCTTTCTGGAAAAAGTTCTCAGGAAAGAGGGCAAAGAAAACAGTCTCTAGCAGCAAACCTGGAATCAGGAGGATTGGCACAGTGAGTTCAAAGCTAATTCCCATCTTTCCCTCTTGCTCACAAGCCTGCCAACAGACCTCTTCCCTTATTCATCCTCAAGCACAGCAACCAGACATTTCTCAGCCAAGATATTTCTATTTTCATCTAACATCTGTACAGGGAAGCCATTAGCCATAATAATTTCAAGCAGTTTTGCTGTCTGTAGCTCCCCTGAGGAATCAGTAGAGGATGGTACAGCTGTGCTCCCTCAGCCACTGTGACACAGCTTCACCTCCCCAGGAATTCTGAGAAAAGGGACTGGGACAATTGATGCTGTGGCTGGAGGAAAACAGGCAGGGAGCGGTGATTGATACCTGAGAGGGTTGTGCTGCTGTGCAGAGGGACCCTGACAGGCTGGAGAAACAGGCAAGAGGAACCTCAGCAAGTCCAGCAAAGTCCTGCACTTGGAGAGGAACAGCCCCATGTGCAGGGGAGTGACTGGCAGAAGAGCAGTGCTGCAGGAAAGGAGTCCAAGTGGAATAGGAGGCAACACTATGTGAGGGATTGGAGCATCTGGTAAACCAGGAGAGAATGAGAGAGCCAGTACTGCTCAGCCTGGAAAAAAAAGAAGATATAAATGCCTGCTGGGAGGGAGTAAAAATGAAGGAGCTATCCTCTGGCCAGTGAGGGAACAAAAGGCCATGAGGAAAAGCTGCAGTGCAGGACATTCAGTGCAGGAGCTGGGAAAGACTTCTCCTGTCAGTGATCTAACATTAGAACAGATTTCCCAGAGACCTTGTGGAAGTCCCTCCCCAGAGGAGTTCAACACCCAACTGGACACAGCCCTGAATCACCTGCTCTCTGTCAGCAGATTGAGGCCAGGCCCAGTGACAATAACCAGCCTTGCCCAGCCCAGGTAAGCAGTGACAGAGCAGGGGAAAGGTCAGAACCCCTGCCATGGGACCCACTGAATGGGCTTTCGACCTGCTGAGCAGGACCCTGAACCACTGATGGCTGTGGTGACCTTGCTCCTGCTCGATCACCATCAGAACCATGCTGCAGGTTTAGTAGAGCTGTACTGAGGGTGCCCAGACAATTTCTGAGGTACACAGGACACCCCACACACACAGGGATCCTTGCTTTCTGTGACTTGGCTTGGAAGAGACTCTCTCAGACACAGAGAAATGGAAGCCTCCACACCTTAGCATGGAATTGCAGCAGAATAAACGTTACATTAAGCAAATTATCATGCGATAAAACAGTATTATTATGCCAGCAAATGACAACTGTAGGTCATCTCTCCCATCACAGTTCTCCATCATGTGATGGCCACAACCCAAATAAACAAGGCATTCCAGCAGGGAGGAAGGATTAATGGTACAGAAAGGCACTCCAGCACCACCACTCTCCTCACTGTACATTGATTTACTCGGTTACACTGTTTTACCTTTAAAGCTCACTTGGACAGTTAAGATTCCTACATTCCTCTTGTAAATTCTCTTGACATATAAATTGAGTATACTGTATAATAGTATAACCATGTAAGTAAATAAATACTTCTCTTTTTTTGAGCAGTCATGATCCCTGCATCATTTGTTAGTTCCTAGGATTTTCATTCCTTTCTGCATTCCAGTATCCTTTCCACCTGCACAACATAACTGAAGTCTCTCTGTACACAAATTTTGTTTCCCATATCAGTAACTGAAAGTTGTAACGATCACCTGATTACGTGAACTATAACTAAAGTCTGATCTATTATTTCCAGCCTATTGAAAGGAAAAAGCAACATAAAGGAAAACTGACAAGAGAATTTGGCCAGATGCCTATCACAGGGTTATCTACTCAGCCACCAGTCTCTGTGAGAATAATGCCAGGGTCTGACACCCCAAAGCCAGACTTTCATCAAGCTTCAGGAACTATTTACTTTTTTAAAATCGTATTTTAAACTTCTACTGCAAAAGAAAGCCCCACCAATTCCAGTCAACCATCTCTGTAGGTTAGTGGACTTAAACTGGAAAAAGGAAAAAAAAGAGAAGAAAATGTGTTTCAGTCAGTTTTGTGAAACTGCTTCTAAACCTAAGCTTGTCTGCTTAACTTGTATAAGAGCTCAGCCAAACAGATTTTCAGTTTCTTTAGTGATTTCAGGATGTGTGGTTATGTTTAGCTTCAATGCTGTTTCAGAAAGTATTTGGTAATCTAACATACCCTCAAAAGAAACCATTTCATGATTCTTTTTTGCTCTTTTCTAGGTGTGGAACTTTCATTCTACTTTATACACTGACTGTCTCTGCTGCTTTTCAAGGAAAAAAGAGTTTGGTCAATCAGTTTGTCAACCAAGCCTACACTTCATAAACTGTGCTCCAGTAATGTGAGGAAATTACAGGGTCTGTTTAATCTATAAAAGCAGATTTTAGTGTGGATGAGCTAAGAATCTTTGTGTGAGTAGGACTCAGGCACTAATATGAGAGGAAGTTATACAATTAACAGCTATTTGAAGTAAAACTCATTTAGAAATATAATGAACTGAGAGCACTTAAACAGACTTCATTCAGGGAAAGATAAAAGAATAGCTTACAGAAATACGGCCTCAATTACATTTACATCATCTACTTTTGTAACACCTTCCCCTTCTTCTGTTTCTAAAAAAATATATAAAAAATGCTCTTTGCTGGACTTCTGGAAGTAGACCTAAAACTAAAATTGTAAATTATAGCCTTTACTGTCCACTCACTTCCATCTCAGTAAAGAATTCCCCCCCCCCCCCCACCCCCCNCTCAACAGCTAGAGAAAAACTAACACAAGCAGCTTTAATTATTATTTACAAAATGAAAGCAAAGCAGTTCAAGAAGTGAGACTCAAAATGGCTGGTGCAATCTGAAATTCCTTCGGTTATTTGCATAACCATCCAATATGTTTTAATGGCTGCAGTTATGAGAGTATCTAAATTCATGAAGAATATATATTTAACACATGTACTCAGCACTTTTACTCTTCCCTGATTGGAATGTCAGGTGAACATTTCAACTGAGGGAAAATGAATTGTGAGCTAAGGATGAGCAGCTCTGTCTCACCTGACTCACTCAAGTGAAGAGCCTCTAATGGACATTGGGGGGATGCATTAAATTAGGAACCACGCCATTGAGTTCTCTCAAATTTCCTTTAAATAAAAAGCAAGAAGAAGAGGTTAATTAAGTTCTACCACGCCGTTCTATTAACAATATCTATGATTACTGTAGCGTAAGGAGGACATTTAATTCAAAAAAAGAAAGAAAGAAAGAAAGGGGGAAGAGGCGCTGTTGAAATACTCAGCTGGTCAATCAGAATGACTGAGCTGCTTTCAGGCACTGCAAGCTCTGAGGCTGCTACAGCAAAAAAACCCTGACAACTAAAATAAACATAGTTCCTGCCCAAAAGTATGACACAGAAAGGCTCATGACCTAATATGCGACTATAAGTTGTTAACATATAATATTTTTGGTTTTTTATCATCAACATCCTGTATTTTGTACTATGAAGCAGCATTTGACAAGGTGTCATCTATCTGTAACTAGATTTGCTGGCCTGCCAGGGCTTTGTGGTTTGGATTTCTGGCCTGACCAATTGCTTCAAAATAAAACAAACCATCTCAGCATTTGTGAAAAAATATATTCTTTTCAGAGAAATTATGAGAGCTTTTACAAGATGTTTCACTGTCTGGTCTCTCACAGGTTTTTTGTGCTAATTCTGTCAGCACAGCAACTGCTCGCAGTGTTCCCTGCAAATTTAAATAAGATCATAAACTAAAAATAATCATCTACAAAGATTCCTAAAGATATATTTGCACAATGCAAACACCAGCAATTTAAACTGTATCTTAATAAGAACAGAATGTGTGGATTTTCAACATCTGAAAATAATAATTAAAAAAATGGATGGGTCTAAATCAAATCTTTTTACTTTGACATTTTTCTTTTCTAGTCCCTGAAAACTGCTGAATATCCTCCAGACATAGATGTACTTTATGAAGAGAATAAATTGAAAAATAAAATACTTGCTTTGTAACCAGAGAGTAGAGAAGGATGAAAGGGGTATCAACAGCCTCCAATTTTTTTATATTTGATTACAGATTTTATTAAGTGCTTCAATTTAGTCTGGCCAAAACATGGCACTTCATTGAAAAGAGTGGAACGAACTCCAAAGATTAATGACACTAAAATTATCCTAATCTGTCATAAGCTCTGATATAACAGTAAGAGGAAGTAATTTGCTTTAGTAAAAAGCAATGATCACCAAAGCATGAAAATTAACACTCCACAGAGGTAGATATTAAATGAGAAATATTAGCTGCATCAGCACATTGGAGACAATTATAAACTGCAGAGGATTTCTGAGACTGAGAAATACTAAATTTATTATGATAAAGTCAATTTTACCATTCAGTAAATGCTCAGTTTGTGATTTTAGAACTGAATTTCTCTCCCCTCAAAGGTAACTTGCATTACTGCTTTCCAGAATTTATATAACTTTTGTTTCCTTTATGCATTATTGCTTACTTTATCTCATGGAAACTTATTAATACAGAGAAGACCAAAAAAAAAAAAAATCATTGAGTATTACTTTGTTTTATTACTTTCTTTGAGCACCCAGACAACACCTGGCATGAAATTATATTAGGCAAAAAGGGCTTTTTTATCAGTTTCAGTCAGTGAGAGTTTATGAACAGATGAGAGGCTCTTTTTTAAAATTTCTTTTTTTTTTTTAAACAAAGAGAAATAAATATAAGAAGATAAGTAAAAGAACACAGAGAAGATACTTTGGCTTTACATTCTTGTATTACAGAATAAATCCAAGCTGGAGATTTTTATAACCACCAGCATTCATACTGAAAGGTGCTAATGCATCATTATGATCTAGCAGGTTGCTCACTGTGTTTTACAGCCTTTCACACTACATTAACCTTTTGTACCTCAAGTATTTATGACCTCATAAGTAAGTATTTATCAAACTGAAAGCTCATATACAGCACTGTATTTTAGCTCTCCGATTTTTAGGAACATTTATAATTTCTCTTTGCCTGAATTTAGAATCACTTTGGTTTACAGTTTGTGTTTTTAGCAAAGATATTAATGCAAAGTAAAACTGGTTTTCCCACTACCCACTGAAATGACACAAAACTATCAAATGCCTTAGATAGGGTCTCATGCCAATGTAGAAACAAAAAGAAAATAAAACAAAACAACTTCCCAGGCAGATTTTACTGTAAAATAAAATAAGAAATTGTTAGAAAAAAAGCAAATATAGATGTTTTACCTTCTGCAATATTCAATAGTGTATCAGAGCCAAACAGCTAGAAATACTCCTGGTAGGAGAACAATTACTTAAGTAATAGGTGCCTCACCTACATATGCTCTGTATTTAATAAGAAAAGAAAAAACAAACAAAACCCAAACCAAACCAAACCAAACAAAAAATAGCAATTCAGGGATATGCACAGCCCTGTTTGAGAAGAAAGAAAACACAGCTTACTAATGTACTCAACAAATACTGCACAAATACAATATTGGATGCAAATATTCTTCCCAGCAATTCACTATGAATTCTGAGGTATTGAAACCTACTGTGAGCCAGGCCAATGTAACTTCACACATATTCTTATAAAATTTGGGGCTAACAAACAATTTTTCTCTATTTAAAAATTTTTAAATGCAAATTCCTATATCTCTGAGAGAAACAAGGCCTGTCCAGACCTGTCTTGTCTTTGCTGTCTCCCAGGTGTGACAGGGTAGGGCAGGACCCTCCTACCCACAGGCACCTGAGCAATTGCAAAACAAGAAAAACAAACCAAAACAAAACAAAAAAACAACAACAACAATAACCAAAAAAACCCAGGAAAGGAAGACCATGTGGAAAAATGCTGTGGAAAGGGAAGGGTCTCTGCTGCTCAGTTACAATCTTCTGCCCACTTATGCAGGGATGACTGAAAGAACAAGAAGCAGTCTCAGCCTCTGGGGGGTTTCTGCCTGCTGGTAATTGTATTAGATATAGATCACTACTGGCCTTGCCTGCTGCAGTTATTGTGGGGGGAAAAGAAAAAAACCAAAGGAAAACTAAACATAAATAACTTTGCTACATGTGGAATAGATAAAGGAGTTGCTGAAGTGCCCTTCTCCAACAAGATGCTGCCATTCTCTCTCCTGGTCCACACTGTGATCTCCTGGCACCCTTCCTGCAGCTTTCTCAGGCTGGGCAGTGCAGGCTCTAAACTCAGCAGCCCAGTAAGTCCAGGGCCAGCTTCCAGTCCCCCCCTGTCCCAACAGTCCCAGCTCCTCTGTTTGTAAAGCTAAACACTTTTGTATTTGCTACACATAAAACACAGGGAGTTTTAGACCCTGCCATGATGCTGGCAGCAG
>VZTR01032150.1:725735-779374 GCA_013400775.1 Chaetops frenatus
CAGCCCCTGTGGGAGGGCAAAACTGCTCCTAACACAGTCACATCTCCTGACAAGGCAATCCCCCAGCCCCACCGAGCCTGGGCAGGGCAGCTCTGAGCCCCCCTACTCCTGCAGCACCAACCTCAGCCTCGGGTGTTCTGCTTTCGAGCCCTCACAGCACTCAAAGCTCTTCTTTCTCGGTGACAAAATTGGCCTCGACCTGCACTAGGATGTTCTCACCAAAAGAAGGGCATGCTGCAAAGTGAGAGCAACAAATCTATCACCTGGGCACTATTCAAATTACCAAAGAGACCAAGTGCAAAAAATGTGAATAGTTTTTGGCATGAAATATCTGCTCCTGTAGAAAACTGAGTGCCACACCTGCTTCTGCATCGTCATCATCAGTAAGGCAAGGTGTCACAAAGCATCCCCCAAATAATTAGTTCTTTCAATTGCATCTTAAAAGATTTTCTGGTTAATTCCCATTTCTTCACCCAAAAATTATGCTCAAGAACAAACCCTTGTAATAAATGCACAGTTTGTTGGAGGGGCAGCACACTTATCACCAACCAGCTTTCTTCCCTGCTTTTTAGTCCCAGCAGCAACACACACGTGGGGGGACACAGGTTTCCAGAAGAGAATGGAGTTCTTCATGTGTGTGACATGAGGGACCTTCCTGTGAATGTCTTAAATAACCCTATGACAAAGCAAAAAGTCTCCTTTTTCTGACAATAAAGGCAAAGCACCATTCTTCATGAAAGAAAATGGATAGATGATAGATAGATAGATAGATAGATAGATAGATAGATAGATAGATAGATAGATAGATAACCCAAAACTTGATTATTCAGCAATACAAGCCCTCTTCCCACTGAAGGCAAAAGGCTTTAAAACACAGGGCACTGTAAGTTCAATCAAAATAAAAATCATCAGGTTCCTAAATAATCACTCCTAGCTAGCTAGCTATAAACTTAGCAGCTCTAAATGATCAGTGCCTGAAATATGTCAAATCAATAATTCAATTAATTAGAAAGCTACTCAAATGTGGGGCAATACATTATGACTGTTTAGGTTAAGGAAATTGGAGATACTGAGAGTAGCTTCAGCTTGCTACCTGAATAGATTGTCTGCAGAGATATTAAACAGCTGATGAGAGTGGAAAGCAATTTTATATAGTGGGTGGTCAGGGCATAGGTGGCTGGGAGGGGTGATACACTCTCAGTCAGAAATGTAACACACAAAATGACTGACTTTTCCTATAGCAAGCCTTGCTACGCTTGCCTAGGTAGGATTAACATCACCTGTGCCACCTGACACACAGTGAGTAGATGTTACATTTCTAGGCGTGTAACAGTCTGTTCAGCAAACTTTACTTTGAATAACCCCAGACAAATATCCCAAATCCTCAAATTGCAACCGGAGAAAATTTTCAGGCAAAAAAATTAGGTGCATTGGGCTAAGGTGGACACTTGGGAGCTTGGGATATAGCAAATTTATTGTCCTAGAAGTACGTATTTGGAAAAGAAAAGAAAAAAAATATATATAAACAAGAAAACCCTCCGAAAGTAAATAAACTACAGTTGTATCGAAAACAGAAACATCTCTTAATGCACAATAATAATAAAATGATAAAAAAGGGGGCTCTCTCCATTAAAAAGCACAGAACAGAATCAGTGAGTCAGATGCTGGTGCCTTTGAACGTGTTTTGTCTCTAAAATGCATTAACATCTTTGGAAAGTTGACTTTGCTGTACATGCAAAAAGAAGTAACACGGGAAATTGCTGCAAGTTTCTTTCAAGAGAGAACAGAGAGATAAAAGGAATGGATGTGCAACGCTTTCAACTCAGTGGGGAAAAAAAGAGGAGAGGGAGCCCAGCTCAGAAATGAGAGCAAGTTCTAAAATTGGAAACGCTGGAGACGGGAAGAAGCCAATAGCAGCACTTGAGGCTGGTGTGAAAGTGCTTTCACTGCATGTGTGAGCCATTTCACAGGTACAGCTCCTGCCAGCCTGGATGTGAACTCCAGACACTGCACGGTGCAGGAGCCCGCAGGGCTCCAGAGCTGCCCAACACCTGCACTCAAACACTCCCAGCCAGCAGCTCCCAGAACTCAGCATCCCACCGGGCAGGACCTGTTCCTGAAGGCAATCCCTTCAGAAGCACTGCTGGCACACCAGCACACAGCCCCTGCAGCTGGAAAATCACAGAATCACAGAAAGACTGGGTTGGAAGAGACCTCTGAGATCATCGAGTCCAACCCATACCCCAACACCTCAATCAGACCCTGGCACCGAGTGCCACATCCAGTCTTTCTATAAACACATCCAGGGATGGTGACCCCACCACCTCCCCGGGCAGATCGTCCCAACACTTTATTATTCCTTCCATGAAAAACTTTTTCCTAATATCCAGCCTATATTTCCCTTGGCACAGCTCAAGGCTGGGGGCTCTGGTTCTGCCAGTCCTGCCTGGAGAAAAAGCCCAACCCCACCTGAGCACAGCCACCTTTCAGGGAGTTGTAGACAGTGATAAGGGCACCTCTGAGTCTCCTTTTGGCTAAACAACCCCAGCTTGCAAGGTTTATCTCCCAGGGAAAACCAGTGTTTTGTAGCTAAACTCATGTGTACCACGGTATAGATTTACAGGGGTATAAGATCACCAGCTCATGTGGATCAAACAATGATCATGCATTAAAAATGATTCAATGTCTACATTGCAAATATATTTATTCCTCTTATCCCACTAATTGCAATGCATTTTAAGATCAACACTTTAAGGGATTACTATAAAATGCAAGTTTTCAATTTGCTCACAATCGAATTTATTTCATTTTAATTTTTCTTTACATCCTTTACTTTTCAATACCAGCTAATATTTTTTTTCCCAAACATCCTGTCAAAACTAGAATATATTATGTATTTAAAAAGAGGTCAAAATTGGCATCCATATATAAACAACCAAGCTCCATTATTTCTGCTGCTCCAGCTTGGGATAGTTTTGCCACCTGTCCCTGTCAGGTTTTCTTTAAAGAAAAAAAGGAAGCTTATGTATGAGAACAAGGAAATACAAATATTCAGAGGTGAAACTTGGCATCTGTTTAACTAAATTTGGCAATACTGTAATTGTAAACTAGGTAAGGAAATGGGGTGGAATGTGT
This sequence comes from Chaetops frenatus, assembly GCA_013400775.1. NCBI lineage: Eukaryota > Metazoa > Chordata > Aves > Passeriformes > Picathartidae > Chaetops > Chaetops frenatus. The sequence goes on from VZTR01032150.1 coordinate 728,871, forward strand.
TCACAAGAAACCATATTTCTCAGCACAATAAATATTTCCATACCCCTAAAATCAAAAGAATAAGGACTCTAAGGAAATAGGCAAGAGAATTACTACATTTTCAAGTAAATGCATAAGATTAAAGCAAATTTCTCTGGCCAAAACTATTAACTTTTCCTCTAAGTAAAAAACCATAAGATTTCTTCTTGACTATCTTCTAGCTTTAAGATGAATACTTGCAAACATTTTAAATAAATTGGCATTTTATAACCACCTTTTTGGCAATAAATCTCTTTAAAAAATAGCAGCAATAATATCTTTTGTAATATGAACATATTAAAAAATAAATCACGTCTTTATGAAAAGCAAAATTAGGTGTCCCAGCATTGTTATAACATGAAAAATAGTGAATTTACATACTTTGAGTTTTGTAGATCTCTCTTTTCTCATGTATTATGTTGTTACAACCCATAAGATTTTTTTTTTTTTTTTTTACTTCAACTTCCACTGGAGGGGTTTCATCTGCAAGCCCTAATTAGCACAGGCAGGCTCAGATCTTCCTGGCTAGCTGGTGATAGTGCCTGCAATATGTTGCAGCCTTGGTACACATCTTGTTTTCAAATCAAATATTTAGATACTACTCTGGAACAGCTGGAACTTATGTGAATCCTTATGAAATTAAATAGTTGACATCTTTTGACGCACTCTTTATAAGAGCAACAAAAAAAAAAAATCCCACAGACATAGAAAAGACTTGATTGTAAGCATGCTCTCCTCTTCTGATTGTATCAGAAGGCAGTCTGCTGCCTTTTTTTTTTCATCTTTTATAAAACAGAGAATAAAGGAAAAAAATATTTGAATTACAATACAAAGTCAAAAAAGCACAGCAAGAGAAAGCCTCCATTCTTAGTTTGGAAGGGATGAGCAAGCTGGGAGGCAGTGCCAGCCTTATCCCAGAGTCTGCAACCAGCCAGTTTATAAAGATTGAGAGGTCCTCAATGGCAAACAATCCTCTCCTCTGCTCCACGGAGAGAGTTCCATGTTCTCCATCTGTCCCACCTGGGCACGATCTCAGGCCTGCAGGCAGAGGCAGGTGAGGAGCTGCCACACAGGTGCTTTTTTACCCCCTCCCTTCACAGGCATTTTTGCAGAGCTGGTTGCTAGGGCAGGGAAGGAGCACTGACACATCCTGCTGCCATTTACAGGTGGGTGTTAAATGGGCAGCTCCGTTTGTGTTCTGGGGTAAACTCATCGTATTTCAGAGGCAGTGACATCTTCCCAGGTAGGGAAGAGACCAGAGGCAGTGGCAGCTGCTTCAGTGGGTGAGATTTAAAGAGGTCTCTGCTGGAAGAGCAAATGCAAGAAGCCCCTTTAAGCAGGAATAGCAGAAGACCTAAGGGATCTGTCTTAAAAAGCTGTTGAGAAGTTTATTCTAAATCAAAAAAGGCAGCACAATATGCTGATGCTTCAACACAACTGCGTGGGATATCGGCTGAAAAAGCATCTAGAATCAGCAAGTTGCTGCAATTTAGAGACAAAAATATGAGAGGATTCACGTATGTTCTTCACATCAACTCTATATTACTTTCAGAGATTCTATATTCTCTCCATGCCACATTAAAGTCAGTGGTAGCTTTGTACCTCCTATAGGGGAGGAGGAAATGAAAGCAAGCTAGTAGATAATATTGGAACGAGCAAAAACTGGGAAGAGACAGAAAATCGAGACAAAGCATATCTACTGAAAAACAACATAAATGGAAAACAAAAAAAAAACACTATAAAAAAGGAATAGTGTAGAGATGAAAAGGAAGGCAATGAAAATGCACACAAAGATTAAAAGCAGGCAAGAAGCAAGCAAAAGTAGAGGAAGAGTTTGCAAAAATTTTTTTTTAATTAGCAATTATTTTATATTTGTATATAAAACCCTTCCAATATATTAGGGAGGTCAGACATGGTCAACCCACCACACTGGGTCACAGTTTTGTAAAGAAATTGCTGTACACAGGTAGGTTTAATTCCAGACAGAAAAAAAAAAAACCAGGTAGATTACTCTTTTATCCCTTCTTCTGGAATTTCTACAATTAATTAACAAATTATTGGCCATTTAATGTCTAGATGTGCACAATCTAAAACGACCAACCAATTCTTGCTGCAGATCACAGAAAGACCAAACACAGTGGGATGTGCACAGCAGAGTATCAGCTCAGTCTAATTCTTCTTCCAGCAAAGTCTGAAAAGAAGAATTTGTAACCCTTTCCTGAATGTACATCTAGTGAGTAAGAACCTTTTCCTGTCTCCTGCCTGCACTGTCTATCTCAGCCTGGTAGAGCATAAAGCAGCTTCAAACTTACAGATGGATTCACCTGCTTGTGGGTTAAGCCAAGACAGAGGGACATGCCTCATTACTGTCTTTCTAATAGTGATGGATAGCAAAGTTAAATGTTTGGATCAAGCCACTCTTTCACATTGACCCTAGAAAGGAACAAATTAAGCAGGGAGAAGTGGTAAGCAAGCCCACACATGAGTAACGTTTAATTAAAGTAATTCTGGGGGTGGCCGGGTGTGTGGCAAAGCTGAAGAGAGAGATGTGTGGGAGAGGAATGGAAACTTGAGAGTATAAACAGGATTTTGAAAAAGTATTTTCAGGGTTGGGGGTAATAACCTACTAAGCCATCCTGAGCTGAGACCCACATGCAGTCATGCAGGAGAGTAAGTTTAGCTCCAGGCACAGACTGGCACATGAACAGAAATTCAGCCTCGTGATTTAAGGGAGAAGAGAGGAAGCCTCTCAGTACAATCTTCACAGCTTTTATCTGCAAACTTAGTCAGTCCTGCAGCTACCTGAGCTCTCTAACGGAGAGGCAGTTTCCTCAAGCAAGGGTAGGGATTTTGCTGGATTACCAAGTAGTTACAAACATATTCTCATGCCACTGCACAAGGTACTCCAAGCAAGACACAAGTTTGTGCTGCAATTACAAAGAGTTGGTGAATGGAGGAATCAACTTCTGATAAAGTTCCAAGCCATTAACGATCAATTATGTCAATTACAAGGGAATGGAAAACATCATTGGTCTTAGCTAACCTGACACAGCCACTCATGCATTTAGTGAAAATGAGCTAATTTTCAACAACAAAAAAATCCCCCCATAAGGATCAATTTTAATTACCATGTTGTAATGTGGAGCAAAGATGCAGAAGGTCAAACATAAAAGAAGTTGAAATTGGCTATTTCATCACACCAAGGTCCCCTTTGAAATTTATGCTCAGTGTATTTAGCAAAATGTACAACAGTGTTTTTCTCTCAATACACATGAACCCAAAGCACAGCCAAAGCATTTGTATGCCATGGCTACTTATACTGCACAGAGAGAAGAAAAAGTCAATAAGGTAATACCTAAAATAATTGGTATGGAGAAATAAAGAGCCCAAGAGACAATACAAAGTACAAGAAAACTTGAAGAAACAATATTAGTTCAGATTTTTCAGGGACAAGCAGGAAGAAAATCCTAAATTGTTTAACTGGTCAATTAAAATTGACAGATTAGAAATTAATTGGTAATGCTTTCTAGAAGAAACTTTTCAGGTTGCAGTAATATGACCATCTCTGGTTGACAATGTGATTGGAAAGAGCTCTGCAATGTTTTGTGCTTCGTATCTGCCTTAGAGCTGGCTGGAGTTACCTGCTGAAGTGATCTAAGAACTGTTTGTGTGCCCTATGAAGAACACTCACAAGGGTAATCAATGGCATTCAGCTAATTTGTTTGAGCAAACATGACTAAAGATGACAGAGCATAATTGCTCTCTTTATCCTTGTCGGTGGGGGTTTTTTGGGCTTTGGTTTATTTGATTTTGTGGAGGAGTTTCAGCTTTAACATTTCACCAAGTTCAGGCACGCAAAAATGAGGGAAGGAGGTTTAAATCACAATGTCTATAAAACCCCACAAAACCAGAATAATAATTTTTCTGCCTTCTATTTCAAAATCATATTTTCAACCTTTCCCTGCTATGAGAATCAAAAGGTAAAAGAAACTGAGGTGATAGCTAAATGTCAGAGATCAGGCACTGAGATCTCAGAAGAGCTCCCAGCACTCCCGTGCAGTTGGCTGGCAGGGTAAGGCTGCTGTCCTCACACCACATACCCACTCACAGAGCCACAAAGCCCAAGTGCACTCAGCAACACAGGAAAAAGAGGGTGGTTATTTACCTTCTTCCCAGCCAAAACAACCAAGTACAAACAGGCACTCCATAAACAGCATCGTGGGGAACAGGCAGTTGTCAGGTTCTGTGTATCCTGGAGGAGAATCTATTTTAGAGCTGGCACTGCCATGCAGAGGGGCTGAAGTGAGCAGTGTGCTCCTGCTATTCCTTAGCATAAGCAGAGCAGCACACGTGGGGCACAGTTGCAAAGCTGGCACGCAGGGCTCTCGGCAAGGAGGCCTCTTAGAAGCAATAATGCCTATGATCACAAGTCATTACTGTGCCTCAGCACCCCAGCACAGCATTATGTTATCTATTTGGGATGTCAGTTTTGATCTCTTCACTATGGAGCAGGAGCTGGACTTGGTTCCTTGCTTCTGCAGCTCTGAAGCACTCAGGGTCTCAAAATAAGCTCCTTGAAATATTTCCTTCAAGGAGCAGTTGGGACCAGATATAATAGGTAGTATAAATGAAATAGCACACCATGCTGGTACAATAGCCTGCACCAGCAGGATATGATTTAGATGAATAAACACTGCTGTAAGAGTTGTCAAAGCATTATCAGCTATCTAGCATACTGGTGGCAAACATCTAGAGACAAAAATGTGGCATTGAAATGGAATAAAAACTGGGTCATTGATACCAGTTGGCAATAAAAAGTGTCCATGGGGGGAATCTGACTTGCAAGATAGCTGCTTTGTGGTGAAAATTCCAGTTCCTTTGCAGGGGGAGCACAGTGCCATCCTTCAGAGAAGGAATTGGTGTGGTTTTCTGCCCTGGAACTCTGCTCTGCTCCTTGTCAGTCACAATTACAGAGAGAAGTGAGCCACTCCTTCCCAAGCCACAGCAGACAAACCCAGGTACCCTATGGAAACCTCTCAGGCAAGAGCAGAACACCCAGAGACAGGGATAACACCAGCTGAGCTCAGCAGCACGGAGAAGTGTCCCACCCACTCTGCAGACACTTGGCAGGTTGGACTTGAAACAAATTCAGCTCGAGGCTCCAGAGCACAGCCGTGCTTATGCACTGAGCCAGCACATTCCAGAGAACCCGGGTTTGAACACTTCTGCCTCCCTGGCACGCTGCTGTCAGAGCTGCTGATGGACACCTGGACTGCAAGCAGGGTACAGCTCGCTGTTCAATGTGGAACAGAACTGCACGAAGCAGCTAATGCAGCCCACACCCCCAGGAGATGGGCAGGTCATCAATGGAATAGTAGGAGGGAAAGAGGGAATGAAGCAAGGGAGAAAAGAAAATGAAACTGGGGAGGGCATCACTTACATCAATAACTTACATAAAGGAAAGAGCAGGGAAAAGAGGTAGTAAAAACTAGAAATACGCTGCAGAAAACTGTATTAGTAATTTACTCATTTGCGGGCTTAGATAATGCACTAAAGCACTTTAAATCCTTCCTACTCCCAGCTTTCTTACCCAAATTAATAAGCACAACACAGTAATTGGTACACTAAACCCCCCAAAATATCAGCAAAGGTTGTACATATCTCACTTCCCCAAAACAACAAAGTACAACATGGTAAATTGTTTTGCAGTTCAGAGCATCATTAAGCCTTCACAAATCCTCAGATGAAGAGATGACTAAAAAAGGCATAAACCTGGACAAATCAACACCAAGAAAAGAAAACATCAAACTTACAGGTCATTAGGTCCCAAAGAATATTCAACATCTCAAGGTAAAGCAGGGCAGATGGGACCATAGGCATAATATCGAATATATTGATTATTTTCACACAGAAGTATCAGGGGTTCAGTGGATGCCACAAGAGGAATTCTGGTGGTAACCAAGCTGAAATTTAGTTCTGGCAGTGAAGTTAGGTGGAACCTGATCATCTTCCCAGGCCAGAGACAACCCACACCTCTGCACAGCACATCTTCTACAGGGCTTGAACAGCACTGCAAGCCCTAATGCCATGCTGGGTGCTGGTGCTCAACACCTCAGACACAAAAGCACCGTGCATGGATCACTCCTCCAAGTAAACTGCTTCCTTCCTCAAGATCTCCCAGCCAAACACCTTATCACTGAACTTTTCTGAAGCCTGGTGAAGTCTCAGTCCAAAAGAGAAAGACTGCACAACGATCTCAAGTTTTATGCAAAAGTAGAATTAAGTTTAGAGCAGCACATTTTTTATATACACACATAAAATACAGAGCATTACTGCAACCTCAGCTCTTACCACACCATGACAGTTATTTCCATTATTAGTATAATACACTTAGAACAGGAAACACTAGAGAAACATTTACTTTACTGTTACCTTCTCCCTTACATATGCCCAGCTAATGCCCTTTTTATTTACACACACATCTCCTGCTGTCATCAACAGAAGTTGTGCAGGAAAACCACAGGCCAAAACTGAAGCAGTTTTACTCAGAACTATTTATGTACAATAGGTTTGCATCTGTATATGTACACAGGTAAAGGCTGATTTTGTAAAATGATTAAATGTCTCACTTAAAAATACTTTACTACACACCTATTTAATGTAACACTTTATACCACTCTACAAAATCATCAGACATTACTTTTAGCACAACTTTGTGCCATACTTTTCATTGATCCAACCTTCTAGGAAGGAGCCATTTGCTATTTTTGTTAATGTCTTAAAGCATGCTTAATGTTATGCAACTCCAAAAGTCTACCAGCACTTCAATAACTCACTGCTAGTTGATTATTGATTTTGCATATACTCAGATGCTCTTCATCCTTGCTCCAAGTTAACAAACATTTGGATCCGATAAGATAAAAACCAGGGATGGCCAAAGAAGACTCAAAGCAGCTTCTGACAGCATTTTATTACCTACCAATGATTTTATATTATTTCAGTTAGGTTATCCTGTCTTTAATCAGTTACTGTCCTTTCCTCCTGTCCCTCTTCTCCTGTTTCACAGCACCACAGACAGAGTCAGCAATCCCTGCACACACAATCCAAGCGCCCCTTGTTCCAGCACTTTGACACAATACCAGGTTACACTCTTTTATCTACATAGATTAAAACTGGTCACTGGGAAAGACACTTTCTAGAAGTGTAAGAGCGTGTCCAAGAGTATGTGAAGTACTTTTGAACATGAATTACAAGAGCACTCTGCACAAAACTGCAAACCTCTAATAAAACCAACGACTGGGATTTTGTTGGGTTTGTGGCAAACGGGAATCCTGGCAGTGGTTCCAGCTGGGCTGGGATCACACCCTGGGTTACAGTTCAGGATTCAAGGGAGGTTGCACAGAACCAGTTTATTTTTATTATTTCTATCTTCATTGGGGTTTAGGTGGCATTAGACCCAGCATGAGCTGCAGCTGCAGTACATTATTCTTTCAGACAAGAAGAAAGAAACCGGGACACTCAGAGAAAGCCCAGGATGTACCTCACCTCAGCATGGGTTCAGTCCTTCAGGGAGGAGATTAAGTCACTGCTGGTAGTAATTCTACAGTTTAGACAACTGCCCTGCAGTTTTATAAGTTCACATTGCAAAATTTTAATATCCATTTTTAATGGGGTATCCAGATTCACATGTACATAAATGTGTGAATAAGGAAATTCGAAACCTGGTCTTGCCTCCACCAGCTTGTCTGATCTACATTAATCACACCAGTATTCTCTTGTGAATGATTGGCCAATTGATTATTCTTCTTTCAAATGCATGTCATAAACAGCTGGCTGAAAGGAAACTAAGTAAAAACATTGGGACCTACCAAACAAATGCCACTGGAAATCAACTATTCTTGAAGCTAGCAGGAATTAGAAAGAAACATAACTTTTCTCCTCCAACAATAAAGACCACATGGAGGTACAATGTTGACACAATGCTATTGAAGCTCTCTTTCATTATAAAAGCTTATATTATTAAACCTACAGAGAGATGTACACAGCTGGCCCCTCATAATGTTACAAAGCCCATGTTAGATCTGCCTGGAATCCACCTCCATAGATCTATTTATAAAGTCTCCACAGTTTGCCAAGAGCAATGGCTGATGACACCCAGCATAATAGATTTTAAACCTAGGTACCTGTAATTAAATTGTGCAAGCAATATTTGTCTGTACATTTGTAAACCTAACTGGTGAGCAATGTGTTAACTGTCAGTGCAGATCCATAGATAAACACACTTCTTGGAAACCTGCCTTTTCATTGCACTGCTCTTGAGGGAGAGCATCCACAACTTTCAATATAACATTGCAATTTAAAAAAAAAAAATTTTTAAAAACCGAACCAAACTAAAACTTTCTCAAATAGACCCTAAAATCAAAAAGGAAGGAAATCTAATTCTTTATAAACAGCATGGGAACTACTTCAAAATGCTCTGTCCATTTCTCTGTAAGAATGGAAACCAGAATGCAAGGAAAGGATCCACAATAAAAAGAGCAAATAACTATACCATATTCCCTGAATATAACAGGTTAGTGGAATTGAAGTGTTATCCTGCAGAGAATGGAAATTCACTCCAAGGGGAAACAGAAGGGAAAAAGGTGTCTGACAGGTAAAATACAAGCTGGATATTAGGAAGGCAAAAAGCAAGTAAGAGCAGATAGCAAAGGACACAAAACCAAACAACAATAAAGACTATTTGCATATCAGAAGCAGGAAACTTTGCAGGGAATCATTGGATTTGCTAGAGCTGTGATTGAATAGAGCACTTGAAGAAGATAAGGGCATTGCAGACAATCCAAACTATGTCTTTTCACCAGCCTTTGCTATGGAAAATGTTGGGAAAAAACATCCCTGACTTCTCTGATAAAGTGACTGACATTTCTTCAAACTGAAAAATCAAAACAGGGTGAGGAAACACAATCAATTGAAAGCAATAAATGATGAGGGATGAGCTCCTGTCCCACTCCTATCGATGGTCTTTTACCATTGATTTTAGCACTGTCAGTATTTTACTTCAGGACTGAACAGAAATAGTTTCAAAACATGAAAAGGCTGAGCTGGGCATCACAGTGGATTGTTCAGGGTGCAGCAGTGGTCACAAAAACCAAGCAAAACCAGATAATATAAAAAGAACAAAAAAAGGGACAGTAGGAAAGACTACCTTTTTAGTCAATATCCAATCTCTCCTGGAGTACCTATTCAGCTTAGGACTCCTGCTCTAAACCAATGACAGTGGTATTTGACAAGAGTTGGACAACAATCAAAAATGATTATGGAAGCAAATTTTAAAAGCTGGAAAGAACCAGGAATTTAACTTAGCAAAGAGATGGATAAGAGGGGACACAGCAGAGCTTCAAAGAATACTATGGGATACCAGCAAATAGGATGCTCTTCAATTTAAACTTTCTCCCAGTACTGGAGAAAAGGGCAACTCAGAGCAATAAAAAGTTACCAAGTTAAAAATAAAAAGACCAAAACATTTTACTGCATAAACCACAAAAACGTGTAATTAGTTCACAAGAATTTCTCCATGATAACAGCAAGGAATATTCTTCGGTGCCTTCGCTACTGCTTTGATTTCTTGCTCAACCCATATAAATAAATTAGTGGCATGGCAATAAACATAAATTTGCAGAGCTCTTTTAAAAGAATGTATTTTCCTTCTTGCCCTAATGCATGGAACCTTTTAGGCTGGGTATGAGCCAGGAAGGAAGGGGAGGTAAGCTGAGGCATGGAGCTCGGCTGAGGCAAGGATGAGGACAGCCAGGAGAGACGTTTGAAGCACTGCCTGTTCTGTGCTCCATCCTGCACATGGAACACAGGGGGTTGGTTGATGGCTCAGAAATCTGCCAGCTCTTGGCACTGGATATATTAGGTCCCACTCTAGAATTAAGACAGAAACACTAAACTATCAATGTGTGAAATTTGTGACTTAAATTACAAGGTAGAGCCATCCAAGGAGTCTCTTGCATAATTCATGACACTTCAGAACTTCACATATAAATCAAATAGAAGGAAAGTCTATCATTTCTGCTCTGTTTAGCACAGATCCACACACAACTTGGGTAATGGCTGCACAAACAAGCTCACTAGAAAATACTATATTGCAGACATGCTCTTCACAATACTAATTCACACAGGAAATTTTGTACAAGATCATTCAAGTAATACTTTTATTAAAACTACTTGTGTCAAAAACACTTATTAAAAATAATCAAATGAGTCTGGTTTGGGTTTTATGGTTGTTTTCTTTGGCCCTGCAAATGAATGCCTACAAACACTCATTTGCAATGTTTTTTCCATATTGGACTTAATTAAAATTTATGCTATGATTCACGGGCTGGCTATTAATCATTTTGTCTAACACTGCTGAGAATGAAGACTCCAGCTTCTACAAAGCTCCAACACTTACTAAGAAACTCCAAACCCAGCGAGAACACATTCTCCAGGTTCAACAGCAAACTCTGACGGACTTTGCAAGCTCAACACGGCAACCAAGCCCAACGCCAGCGAGGCGCGCCAGGGAAGAGCCGCCATTGACAAACAGAAACACGAAACACAGAGCTTTTAGAAAGAGCAGTAACCTTGACTTACTGTGGCCGTGCCGGAGACAGTTTGTGCATTTGTGTCAGCTGCACTCTGTTCGGAGTGTGTCTGAGCAGGAGGGTACATGTTTAACGTGTGCTCTGGAACAGTGCTTTGGCCTGTGTAGTCTGGAGCGGGATGCGGATGTGGGGCTGTGTATTCTGCAGGGATACCGTTCTGAGGTGGAGCAAACTGGGCTGAGGCATAAGGCTGTGCCATTGTGTCAGGAGGTGCTGTAGCTTCCTGATTACCCTGTGAAAATCAAAGGGGAAAAAAATAAAATAAAAATAAAAATTAAAAAAAAAAAAAAGGAAGAAATGTGGCGTGAGAGAAGATAAGCGAAGGCCCTGCACCCGTAACACGGAGAGTGATGAGAGCACCCTGGCCTGAAAAGGGCACAGTGCTTGTTTCTTGAGGAGAATATTTCTTATCTGTATCAAATGCATTTGGCTATCCCTATTAAATATTATTACAATTAGACAAACAAATCTGCTGCTCGCTGGATAATTGTAGACTGTTTTTTAAGTGGGAAAGGTCAGTGAAATCTGCCTGCATTAATGATGCCTCAACTCAGACAAGGAAGAGGGAGGGACAAAGCCAGTTTATTCCAGGGGCTCCTGAGCACAACCACCAGCACAGAGCTCTGGTAAGCTCAGCCCCCAGTCTGTGATCACTCTGACTTACCATTTGCAGAACACAATATAGGCAACCTACACACAAGGCAGGATTTGGGTGCATGCTGTTAACAAACACTAAAAGTTCTGATGTGAAATTATGCCCTGAGATATTCAGAATACTTTGGGGTACTGTGCATTGAGCCATTTGCATGCCACAAATGCAAAACAGAGATCCAGACAAAATATTAAATATTTGAATCTAAAAATGCATCAGTTCAAAACCTGAAATTACATAAAAGAAAAATTCTATGTCAAAAGAAATAGATTTAAGAACTTAATTCTAGAGGAAGAAATGTATCCTGGAATCTTTCTGAACCTAAATAAAAAAAATGTCCAAAATGGGATTTGCCTGTGACAGCATTAGAGGCCATTAGTGCAGGGACTATCCCAACCTCAGATAAACTAATTTACAAGATAAAATTATCCCTCTAAATAGCAACCAATGTAAAAATGCACATTTAAGTTAAAATTTAATAACCTTTTGAACTACTCCATCATTCTCCCACCAAAGAATGTACAAGTACCTGCACAAGACTATTGCAGGGATTTTATCTTACTCATCAGTCCTTGATTTCCTAACTTAAAATAGGCTGGAAGAATGAAAGACATTCTTCTGCACTTTGGACTTAAGGGCATTTCCAGCCAATTTCAACTAATTCAGACATCAGTTCTCTGACCTGAACTCATCCTAAACTCAAGAGCTTTTAAGGATTTTCACAGGAGTTAAGTCTTGGTACTTGACAGGCTTAAAAGAGAAAACTCAATTTTCCTTTGTGAAAGGTACTCAGTGTGTCCTAAAAATTAGAACTTTATATCAGCAGTCAAACCCTCTCTAATTTTAATCCCATCTTTGCTACTGGTTTAATGCATGGCCTTGAGAAAGTGCTTTCCATTGCTTCATTCAACCATCTTTAGCATGAAACTAATCTCAATTACTGACTTCACAGGGTTAAATCACTAAGATTTATTTGCATATCTGTAATCACTGCAAGGTTAATGCTGCACTGAAACTGGCTTTGTTAAATTTCTGTGGAGGTTAAGAACTCTTTTAAACGTGTGCTTTTACCCTCTAATATGAAAATGGTCAAGTTCCTTTCTTATTTCTTTTACCTAATATTTTCACTATTAAAAAAAAAATTAAAAATCCAGATGAAGCAATACCCAGGAATGACTGGATTACACCAGAGACATTCATTAAATGTTAAAGAAGTATTTTTGAAACTTGTGTGGGAGGCAGCCGACCTTAAATTTTTTAATCAGCTGTTTCAGGAGGGACTTGAGCAAGGGGCAAGAATGAACAAAAGCAAATCCAGGTTCTGCCTCTATAAGCATTTTCACTGTGCTGGTTTTGAAACAGAGGGGCTGGTTAGTGCTGGTCCTTAGGCTATTCCTTCCTGTCAGATGCTAAACATGGCATTAGAGTCAGCAGCTGTTCAAAAAGAACAGCAATGGCAACAGAGGGACCAAGGGCTGATGTCCAGGTGCATTTCATCTAAAGGGTTTTCTACCACCTCCAGTCCTAAACCAGATGTTGCTGAGACCCCCATTGTTTCTCATTAACCTTGACAGCAGTTCCATGAGGACCCTAATTAATATTCAAAGCATCCACACCTAGTGCTAATTACAGCTCATATTTAATTAAGAGGGTTGAACTTTTCTATTATTTTTACCAGCAACTCCAAATTTTTTAGATTTATCACAAAATGGCAAATTGTGCTTGTAATTTCAGAACCTCCACAATGCTGAGACTCTTCTACCTCTTTCATTAGACTTGTTCAGCTGAGGTCTGGCTCACTTATTTATAACTGAGACCCCATTAATAAGTAAACAACAAAGGGTCAGGGATTTGTCTCTCTTTTTTTTTTTTTTTTTTTTTACTAACTTGTACATATCCAAAGATTAACAACCCTGCCATTAAAGAAACCAACCCCACTATGCTTAGGGCAGAAAACTGACACACAAGATTATCAGTGAAGGCTCTGCAGGTTCATTAAATTGTTGGAAGACATGAGACATTAAAGAAATTAAACTTGCACATGCTACTGCAGGCCCTAAGTTTAAAATGATAGTGACAATAAACCTGAGATGCTCTTCCCTTAAAATAAGTGACTAATGAAGCCTTTCCTAACCTTTAAAATTAGTGTGAATTTATTATTTATAATTAATTCAACAGACACGGTATTACAATGTAATACAAAAACATGTATGTGTAAACAAGTTCTGTACTATTTACTTGGCTAATAATAGCCAAAGCTTATTGTTCAAAATGCTAATTTATATCAAAAACAATGAAGCATCAGCTATCACACATTTCTATATACATGTGGTTGATGGAAACCCCAGGTTACACAAGTCACTTGAAGAGATTTTAAAGAACCAAAAATTCTTTAAAAAAAAATCACCTAAAATGTTCCTTTATTATGCTCTTTAAAATAAAATGCACTGAATAAATGAAATACTAAATTCTAATGCATTAAGTTGAAAATATGAAATGGCCCTAAAAGCAACAGGAAATACTGATCCTAAATTAGCCTATGAACTCAGGTATTAGAGTAATTTCAAAGCTGTGTATTGACAGTTCACAGGCATGGCTTGATACCACCTAGGCAGGAGAGGCTAAACAGAAGTCCCTTCAGACTCAGTTCCAAGTATCTTTAAGATTAAATGACCCCTTAATGCTCACTTTGTGCATGTTTTTTTAAAGAAAGTCACTGTTGGCAACAGCAAGGAGAACAAAGGATGGCAGACAGTCAGGCTTTGCTAAATGTTCTGGCCCGAGTCTTAATGAAAACCACATTTCAACTGAAAAATATGCTTACGTGGCAGTGTATAAAATCAAATTTATTGCTTTCTGGTTAAATGTTGAACTCTAAAGAACCAAAAAATAAAAGGATTCCGGCAATGTAGGTAAGTGAAGGCTCTCCTATTTCACCCGTATTACTCCATTTGAAGAGAAGCTTAGAATTTAAACTGCTCCTACTATATCAGATCTCAGATGCCTTTTCAGCATCTCCTGCTCTGAAAGGATTTTATAATTAAGAAGTGCATAAAAAGTGTCAAAATATAATAAAGCAAGCTTGTTATGTTCGTACACAAAGGAGAGAGCACAGAAAACATTACTTATGCAGTGTTCCCTTTTTTAAAAGCACATTTGCAGCATAAAAATGTGTTCAATGAGAACCTTTCTGCTTGCCTGCATTTTGAAGTCGAGCTCACAGTTTACTGTTTGTTTTGCTCTATTTTCCGTTTGGTGCATTTTGTTTCTCTGGCAAGAGATGCTTCACATTTAGAGAAAGCCTCCTGTACTGTAGTTAAATGAGCCAAACTGCATCGTATCCTTAGGGCACGGCAACAAATAAGAAAAATGCCACATTTCTCTGCAAACCTGCTGGTTCTGAGCAGGGCTCGGTCACATCCACCAAGCACACGATTCCTTGTAGCTTGCCCTCCTTCAGACTTAAGCAACAAAACCTGGGTTAGAAGTCCTGCATGCAGTGGTGCAGCTGGTTATAAGGACTGCCCTGTCTTGACTAAAAACCACGAGTTTCAAGCGAAAATAAAAGTGAAAATACCTGCTGTACCATGGTGCCTCTATTCTCCATAAACTTAGCAGCTGCTCTGGTGCCAGGCCATGCAGCATCTGCCCAAAGCGAGCATCAGAGCTGGCTGGGGGCCCGTGAGCGATGCAGGGTGTGCAGGAGTGTGGGAGATCGGGCTGCTGAGGGAGGGGGAGCCGTGCAGGGCTCGCTGACCTCCCTCTCTCAACATCTGACTGCTCCCAAAACCTGATCCAGATGGGGCTCCTTCAGCGCCGGGCCGTGCCCCATCAATCACAGCAGGCCACTCCTCTGGCTCCTGCTACTGCTCGTGGAGTGCACCACTGAGCAGATGATTACATAGAGAAGGAGAGAAAAACACAGCTTGACATTAATAGCTGTTTAAAAAACATTGGAAATGCTACTGTGGAAGCTGCCGGAAGCTGAGGGGTTTTGTTTTAAAATTAACACTGCTGTATTCAAAGTTCCAAAACACCCTGAACTTCCAGGGCTCTGGCTTTGTGACAGCTACAATGGCCAGTTACTCATGTGCATTTCTATGGGATTAATTCTTCCTCCACGTGGTAGAGTTTATACCTACAGGGTTCCTATTTTAAAATTGCTGAACACCACAAGCAAACCGTCCATACTGAACTGGCCTGCATTAGATTAAATGTACTTTATCCTTCCATTCAAATGATATATTGTTTTCTTTTCTGTTTCATTTGATGACATCCCTCTTGCTTAGCAGGGGAAATATTTCAGAAATGCTTCCAAGGTTTAGTTCTGTAAGGCACTTTAAGCAACCTAATGCTTCACTGTTACAGGAACTTTCCTAGATGCTCTAGAGATAGCTTTAAAATGATTGAACTTCTATCTAAAGAAATAAAGAGAAGAATAAAAAAAAAAAAAAAACCAACCCAAAAAGACTCAGACAGCCCCAAAGAATACACATTTATTGCCACTCTGTTGCAGACTCCTACAGACATCAGGGTTCAGAAGAAGGGCGGACACGTAACACTGGAATTATTCTAAGAAACCTTCTAATTCTAAGGGGTGGGCAGAGCAACAAATAGTCATCAATTCATCATTAAACTTATATTCCAACTGAAATATATTGGAATTCTTTAAAGTGGCACTGTAATTCTTCCAGATTTGTTGCTGGCACTCCCCAGTTAATGATAATAAAAGCAGCCACTTCAGATTTTTCAGAAGGAATCAGACATCCAACCACACTGGACTGATAATCAGAACTGACTGACTCTGCAAGCTTGCTCTGTTGTAGCTTAATTATCTGACCAGGCCACTTGTCTCACATCATTTGCTTCTGCAATCACACAAAATGAATTCTCCAGCCACCTCTCTTTTTTGGAAGGTTCAGGACAAAGCCAAATTCAGTTTTCAAAAGAAAGAAAGATAATGTGGAATAACTTTCTTCAGAGAGCACGTGGTAAAAGATGACAACAAGTAAGCAAAAGAGAATTTCTCTACTACCTTAGCAGGAAAGTACCACTTCTTTTCTCCCTTTGCAGAGGAACATTGAGTTTTGGTCTTTTTTTTACATACAACACACTGTATTCCAATAAAAGTCTGTGCTCTTGCTAGTGCTGCATATGTGTTTGATAATCACATGTTCCCTCTGTGTATGAAACATTTATTACCAGAGCTCTCCTTATTTTACATGGCAATTCCTTCCCCTGCTGTTTCCAATGGCTCAAGTGGACCTGACTCTGCCACACTGATTTGTTTTGCTTCCACATTAACACCTTAACCTTTCTTTAAAAGTTTTCTGCCTCTCTCTCACTTTCTCTGACTCTTAAGGTCTTTCTGACTGTGAGTTCAACCTCGTATTGCATCAACCAGTGATTCCCTTGGAAAAAATTTGGGTCACATTTGAAAAACATGACTATCCAAAATGGCCTTAGGAACCATACAGCAAGACACTCTGAAGAACTTAGATATATCTACAATGAGAACTGATTCTTAAAACTTTCTAAAAAAAGTATAAAAGGAGCCTGTTGTTATCCACAAGTCACTATAGGAAGCTCCACCTCATTTGTTTTCTACCTTTACTAGAGCATACTGAGGATGATGCAGCATCCTGGTACCCAAAGAGCAGACAAAAATAAAGGACTGGATTTTTAACATAAAAGGTGCATGAAAATCTACCTGGAATACTGGCTTTTATAGGGGGTAGGAGTCCATCTTTAGAAGTTTAGCTCAACTATGAGGTGCAGCCCTTGGGCATCAAGACCAGGTCCAAAACTGTTGAACACCTTCACAGAAGACATAGGTGAAGTGTCAGAATGCAAATTCACACAGGATAGCAAACAGGGAGCAGTTATGGGGCTCTGCAGAAGCTACAGGAGTGGGCTGACAAGAACCAGGCCAAGTCCTGCTCTTGGGACAGGATAATCCCTTGCACTGGCCCAGGCCCTGACTGCCTGGCCAGAGAGCAGCTCTGCAGAAAAGGATCTGCGTTCTGGTGAGCAGAGCTGGGTACAAAGCAGTGCTGTCCCTTCGAGGCAGCCGAGGCACACTGCTCTGCAGGCTGCACTAGCACAGGGTGGTCAGGGAGCTGAGGAGAGGGATCATTCCTGCCTGCACAGCACTTGGAACAGCATCTGCAACAGCAGCCTGGAGTGCCCCAGGACAGGAGATGAGAGTTCAGTGGTGGGTTCCCAGGGCAGCTGCAGGGCTGGAGCACATGACAGAGGCTGAGGGAGCTGGTTCAGCATCCCCTGCAGAAGGGAGGGCTCAGACAACTTAATTTCATCTTCTTCCACTTAACCAAAGGTTAGAGAGACAGAACCTGCAGGTACAGAGTGACAGAACAAGGAGCAAGAGCTAAAAGTTGCCGAAAGGTAAATTGTGGTTGGTAGTAAAGAATAGGATAATGAATATGAGGGGAGTTAAACACAGGCAAATGCTACTCAGAGAGGTTATGGCATCCTGGAAACTTTTAAACCTGAACTCTAAAAGCCCCTGAACAATCTAATCTGTGTAGTTACCCCCGACTGAAAAGGGATATGGGGATTAGATGGCTTCTGAAGTTCCCTTTCAATCTGAATCATTCTATGATTCCATGTGGCTTCAACAGTAGCAGAATAGCTTCAAAATGGATTTTATACTTTTATCCTATTTGACGACTTTCTTCATAAAGGATTTACTGAGAAGGAAGAGACTATTACGACTTCTAGCCTGCTTTCTGTCCTCAAGAAACAATATCTCACTTCTTTGAGATCTATTTGCAATGTTTCCTTGGAAAAATATGTTTTCATTTGTTTAAGCCACAGCCAGAGCAGTATGGAAGTAGCAATTCCTATAGTGCAGGCAAGAGGAGTTTCACAAATGATTTAATTTAATACTGTGAACTATGACACCTTTTCCTTTTCTGCCAAACATTACCATTCTCAGCATATGTAGAGGAACACTGCCTTACAGCTTCATAGAAAGGAGCTTTACCTTCTGCATGACCTCTAAAACATTAACTACAGCCATATGAGTTTTCTAATTTTATCTGCATTTTTTCTCCAGAAATAAAATTTATTTCAAAGATGAATTTATCAAAAACCACTAACACCTTTTAAAGCTGGATTGTAATGAAGCCAATATGTCAGTTTTCTTATTTTTCTAATAAAGTGGTTAAAACTCCCAATTTTTAATTTTTTTTTCTTTACTGCAACATTAATTGAAGATATTGGGACATATCAACCCCGGTGACAAACCATGCTTATGCAGCAAGACTGTGTCTGGTCCAGACACAACCCTGCATTGTGCTTTGTAATCCTTTCTTCTGGATTCCACTGAGACAGTTCCTGCCTTGAAACCCACACACAGGCATAAATATTTCTAGAATTTGAGTAAAAAAACTTCTCTAAATGACACCTTACTGGTAAAGGATAGAACTTGCAAAAGTTTGGAGTCTGCAGAGAAAACTGACCAGCATTCAAATCCAGGTGCAGGCATATGGTTTTCAAAAGATCATTTCTAGAACTCTGGTAAGTTCTTATGACCTAGCTAAAATAATTCATTCAAGACTGATTGTAAGTAGAATTCAACACCTCAATTCCAGTTTACACCAAAAAAAACCTGACTGAACTTTTCAGGAGATTGGGACTGGATACATCTGGTCCTTAAAAGTGTCTAAATAGAGGAATTTAATCTCATTGATATTAATAATTGCCACCAAATTATTTCCAATTTAGAGACACCACCTCATCCAGAGTTTCAGTTGGCTTTGCAAAGAACACACCGTAGAATAAAGCCAAGTATTTACAGATCTGTCAGCCACAGAAAATGGTGAACCCACAGCCACGTGCTGACAAAACATTATTGAAAAAACCATTTGTGCCAGAGAGAAACGGGATAAGAGTTTCATGCCTGCCTCATTAGTGATTAAATGGGGATAGATAAACCAAATACCAGGCAGGATGAGAGAAGAGTGCCACAAGGATTACACAGAGAGAACAAGAACACAGGACTGGAGACCTTTGCAGACCCTTGTGTGCTTCACAAAAGCACTGCTGGAGTGGCTGCAGCAGAACAAGCAGAGCTGCCTCCCAAACCCAAGGGCAGCAGCACTCAGTGGAGACTGAACTGCCAAAGTCACCTCTTTAAACTGGACACTTAAAATGACCTCTTGTAACCAGGGGCACAGTCTTTCTCTGCTGAGCTGTGATGGAGCCTCAGAGAAGAAAGGGGACATTTCTCTTCACAATCCCTCACAGTGAATCATTTCCTAGGGCAGCACCACAACAACCACAACAGTTCACCCATCACGTGTCCTACAGGTCCAAGCCTCAGATCACTCATGGGGGATCATCACTTGACTCACCTGAAATAAAACAAGGAACATACTCAGCTAGTGAGGGACAGGAGAATGCAATGCCAGAAGCTGCCTTAAGCAGCCAAGCTGACAGATCAACCCTGCTCAGTTATTGGGATGCAGGGCTGCTTTGAAAGCCAGAACAAGCTGGGTTAGATGACAACAATTCCTGCAAAACTGTGCCAAGTAATCAAACACAAGCTGGTTGGGTTTGTTTTATTTTGCTTAAACCAGGTAAATTTAAGAGTTTGATTTATGTGGTAAGTTCCCTAAAGACAATGACACGACTGACTTTGGGAATTTGGAGGAAGACCAGGAAAATCAGCAATAGAGTTATAAAACTGGGCTTCAGAAAAAGAGACTTCAGTATATCCAGGAAAGTGTTATGAATCCCTAAGGTTTACCCAGGAGAGGAAATGGTCCAAGAGAACTTCAGCATGCAGGAACAAACCATTCATTAAAAAGAAGATACTTAGCAGGCCTAAATGCCTATGAAGAAAATTTCTGAGTGAAGACAGAAACAAAATGTGAGCTTACAAGTGATGGAGTCAAGGCTCGGCAACAAAAGAGAAGCACAGAAATGTTGCTCAGGTACTTGAAGAGAAAAATGGAAAGTTTTTTTGTCCAGCCTAGCTAGAAGTAAGACATTCTTAAATCAAAGATGCTAAGGGTGACAAGAAAAGTTTTTTCCAAAAAAAACCCCCCCAAAACCATGCAGAAATTAACTATTTGACATTGCTTTCAGAAAATGCCTGTTTCCAGTCTCTGTTCAACTTTAAGATTTCCACCATTTTGTTATTTACAACGGAACAGAGATGACCTGAGCTGCAATGCCCAACTACCACAGCGATGCCATCTTGTTTAACGCCAGTTAAAGCAGCGCTCATTTTTTTGGCACTGAATTTAAATGATGGAACATGATCGCTGATGTTATTTACTCCTAAGATTAAAATGACAATCAAAATATCATTGGGCACAAGGAACAGACAGATTGGCTTCCTGCCTCAGCCACACTTTGCTATGCTTGTTTATCACCAAGATCATTTGCATACTTCAGTGGATGTTTATGTTAAGATGCTGTTGTAGCATTACCGAGGAACTGTTTATCCAACAATGTTCGTTATCAGCAACCGAAGCCACAATACTGAAGGAAGGTAAAGACCTTCTCAAAGAGGAGACAAAAAAAGCACTAAGCTACATTTATGTAAAGCAAAAAATATTTCTAAAAAGTGCTGAATGTCACAACTGCCTAAAACAAATAAAAATCTATTAATAGTGTGTTACAAGGAATGTCCAGTTATGAAGAAAACTAAAAAAACCCTTTAATGGTTCCCATAGCAAAGGAAAGATTTTCACTGACTATACTGACTGGTAATTTCCATGTTGGTAAATCTCTAAAAAGCTTTTGTTACTATGAAAGGAATAGCCAACTTGTCCCTTCATTTCCCCAGTCCCCCAGAATAGGGACTAAAACTGGTCTCAAATCTGCAAATCTATATGGCTTCTCTCCCTGCACATTGCCTTTGGAGATTTATTTTAGTACTGGACCTTCTTCACAAGACTGAACATACTCATATGACAGTAAATCTCTCCACCTGTGCTACAGGTGCTTAACCCTGGTAGGCTTAAAAACCATTGCTTGGAACAGCACATTCTTTTAAAATAGTACATATTGTGGGACTGGATGAAAATTACCTTTCCCAGCTTACGGCTGTATTTTGTGCCTCTGTGAGTAAGGAAGGGGTGCTAGAAGGAGAGGCATTTGCAAAACTGAAACAGCACTGAGAAAAGCTCTGGCATGTTGAGCAGAAGCATATGGCTAATGTACAGCAACCACATCCAACAGCGTTTGTGTTTGCACAGTGCAGGGGCCTGGACAGCAGCCACAGCATCCACACTCCAGAATTACTGAAAATACACACACCGCTTCTGGAAGAGAAAAGTTGTAGCCTGGAAACTGCTTATCATCAATGTGAACTGGCTGGCCTTTAGAGTAGAACAGTAGATTAAATAAAATACAGAAAATATTGAAGCAGTTCTGCATTTGCTGAGTGCGCACCCAATGAGATGGAGAACACAGCAAATGCTTTTGTGTTTTAGCTGCAGAAGAAATTCAGATTAGATGCTGCTACACAGGAATTGATAGCGAGTAGGTATTCAATCAGAAAAGTGGTTTTCTTTTAAATATTACAATCATGTGGTATAGTACATCACTTGTGTCAAGTTAAATTTAATCATATCAGTGTACTTAAAGGAAAAAACTTGAGTACCTGCTCATATACACATGCCAAGAGGGATTTTATGAGACTTTATGAAGGCTTTTCCTTTTATTTAATATTCTGATATCTGTATAGAACAATTTTGGTATGTATTATACCCTCAAACTAATCTAGTCCATTGTCATTTTAATGCACAGCAAATATGCCTGAACTCATGGTGACAGCATCGTGTGTCCTGTCAATTACAGACATTCTTCTCCCCTGTAACAGCAAAGGCATTTTCCTTGGAACAGCAAAAGGCACAAGGAGTGTTGCTGGTTTTCCTGAGAGTAAAGCAATATCATCAACTGCTTTTAAATGAAACAATAACCTATGTGCTCACTAATGCTTGCTGATTTTTGTCAGGTTCAGAATCAGGGATGTGAAGGACTGTGCTCTGGAAGAGGTGTCTGAGCAATGCAATACACAAACTGGATGGGTTTTTACTGAAATGCACTTTTTCTGCCTAAAGTCTCAACAGAAGTGATGGTAAACCTTTAGGTTATACAGGTGCACACATAAGGCTGTTATTTTCCATAGATTTAAAATATTCCTTCCCTTCTGTTTGGGTTCAATGATACTTTGATCTAAAAAGAAAAGGCTGAAAAGAGGATCCCTTTCACTAGAGACAGGAGAGAAAGTGGCAGCTGGACCAACCCCACCCCTAAAGTGGCAGCAAGGCAATGGTAGGAAAGCCTGGAGGTACAGACAGCATTTTAAAGATTTGCATGATTTAAAGATTTGCAGATTAGCAAATGGGTGCTACACCCATTTGTATCAAAGCATGAAAGGCAAGAGCTGTGCAAACTCTCCAGACAACCTGTTCAAAGCAAAACTGTTCTCATGGGGGAAGATTTTCTTCATAACCACTTTTTCCAGTTTTGCAGTATGTGTTGTCTCTTATCCTCCCACCATACACCTCTTGAGACTTGCTCCTGCCTGACACCCTCTTTGTAAGCATTTAGAGGCAGCTCTTAGGTCACACTGAAGCCTCCCCTTCTCCAGGCTGAACAAGTACAGTTCCCTCAGCCTCCTACCACATGCTCCAGCACATCTTGGGGGCCCTGTGCTGAACATTCTGGTATTGGAGAGCCACAAACTGCGCCAAAAACCTTGGATGCAACTCAACAAGTGCCAAGCAAAGGGAGAGAATCACTTGTGTCAATTTACTGGTTACTGTCCTGCTTATGCAGCCCAGGATACTGTTGGTTTCTCATCCAGGAGGAATTCACTGTTGGAAATGCTCGTGGGTGCATGGCATGGAGATGTGGCCAGATGTGTGCATGTCCCAGCTGCTGCCAGGGACACCAGGCTGAGGGCAGGGTGCTGATGGCTCTGTCCTTGTGGCCACGGAGGTTGACAGCAGAAGGAGCTTGCATAGTCCTCCTGGAACCTTTTGGTTGCAAATAAAAAACTGCTCTGCAGTACAGAAGTTTCAAACTGGAGACAGAATTTCAGTAACTAAGAGTTCTAGTAATAATCATGCAAATACATCTATTTTTTTAAGAAAATCCTGACCAATTTATTTTACCTCTATGAATAAAAAAAAAAACCCCTCTACAGCCATTCCTCATGGCAGCCACTACCCGACATGATTATTCTAACACAACAACAGAGATAAACAGAAGAGGGAAAGGGTAGGACAGATAATGGGTGGTAGAACCTTTTCAAGGTAAAAAGAGATAAAAGATACTACGAGCACCAGCATTTACATGGCGAGTCACATCACCCACCATAAACCTATGATTTAATAGGTTGCTTGAGAGCTAGGAGAGCCCCCAGCCTACCCCCAGCCCATTTAGCACATTTGCTTGTCCTACTGGGGAGCTCTGATCCAGAAAGGCACAGCACCTCTGCCTGCAGGGATTGCCACACGATGCAGATGAAGTTGTAAAGAGAAATCAACTCATCAATCACAATCACAAGGGGACACTGGGCAATGCAAAAGGATTAGTGTTTCAGCCCTGCTCAGGTCCTTCCTAGCACCACTCTGCTTTAATTAAATACCACCCCGAGTGCTTTATTACCCGCAGAAATCTCAGCCTTGAAGGCTGGCATGCTGCTGGAGCTAATTAGAAATGAGAAAGAGAAACATGTTCATTTAAAAGTGTGAGATTCCCCTACCAGAAATGATCTACACCTTGGAATAAAAACTTGCCTTTGTGTGGATTTAGAATCATATGTTAAATAGGTTTTATTAAGGTGAAATCTTTTACTTTGAACCACATGCCTGCTATTGTCTTTCTTAAGTAAAGCCAGATTTAGCTGTATCCACCAGACCATTGTTAGAATTTAAAAGATTCCTGGCTTATGGTTAGCTGATAAGAGCCTTAATTCCTCTTCTTCTAACATTTGATACACTAATTTAAATTTTTTCAGACTTGGCACACTCAAGGGCTTTTTGCCTTACTTCCCTGGATATACATAAGCTAGTCATTACTATTTATGAAGGCAATGAAAGGAAACATTAAACAGTCAAAGAAATATAAATCTTAGATTCTAACACAGAGAGTGCAACAGCAGGATTAAAAACAAAACAAAATGAAACAAAAACCTGAAGCAAATACAAAGACATTTGCAATTTAAAGCAATACAATATAGCAGAAAAGTAGTTTTCTCTTCCACTTGACTGCCAAGTGACCTGACTCAGGATTTTATGGCTTTCCCAGGAACAAGATGAGAATATCAGCAGCATCCAAAATTTAGCAGAGAAATTGCATCACTGAGAGCAAAAGCAAGGAGGAGACAGAATTTCTGATTTGAGTGATAAAGTAAATGTTTCCCTAAATTTCAGCGACGACAATATGGTAATAGAAAACTGCTTTTGGCCAGCACCTTATTAGATAAATTTACCTGTAAGGAAAAGACCTGAATAAGGCCTATAGGATGGCTTACATCCCACTCAGCTAATTAGGGAAAGGCTTTCTTGTTCAGCTTTCTGTATCACACTTATTTTTAATGTTTGACTTAGGTGATTGCCAAATGCAATAGCACTTCAAATATTATCAATCAAAAAATACTATAGCTTTTTAAATATATCATACATTGTTAATTGAATAATGTTTAGAAAGATCAAGTTAAGCTTAGCCTGAATTTAATTTTTCAACTATCAGCTAAATGCTAGACACTAACGAAAATCCTCTTACTTTCAGGGGAAACAGATGGTTTTAAATAGTTACTTATTTCAACATATGGAAACCAATCACTGAACTATGAAGAATCAAAAAGCAAACTCTATCATTATTAATTTTGACTAATAAGAAAACATGAGAAAATACAACACATAAGAGAATCCAGCTTCTAACGTCTGCTTTAGTTTAAATTGCAACAGAACAAGGAAGGTTTTAAAAATATTTGTTTGAGCTACAATGTTAGATTCTGTTCAGAGCACTGGTTTAGAATGTTTCTTAAAAAAAAAAAAAGACACAATTTTTGTAGAAAATAGCCATTTGTGATGGATGTACATTTTTACACTTGTCTATTACCTTAAAGCCCCAACGATTATAAATTCCCCTGTAAACAGTTCTCTCACCTTGAGCAGGCATAGAGGAGCTCCTGGAGCTTCCTCTGAACCAAAGGACACAAAAAACATTTGCAAAGGGAACAACTGACAAGAGATTTTATCAGAAGGCAGCAAAGGAATCCCCAGTGCAGTGGAGAGCAGTGGAGGGGTGGAGGAGCTGCCCCTGGGACTGGCCAGCAGATCAGAGCTCTCTTTTCTAATCTGGCAAAGCAAATTAAAGCTGTATTAAACTGCATATCAAACGACAATCAGCACAGCAGCTTTGCTACTCCTGTGAAAAGCATCGGCATCAGCAATGGAATGACAGCTGATGCTCCTGAAAAGTATTAAGAGCAAATGAATCTTACCCTGGTCTTATCATTGCAGTTTTCTTCAATCAAGGATGGAGAGGTTTGCCAGCAAAATCTCTGTCAGTTTTTTGACTTAAATATAGCTTAAGTGAATTAGACTAGTTTATTCTGCCATCTCAGGCAGCTGGCAACTTTTCTAAAGCTGCAGCAAAACTTCGCCATTTTTGCTTCATTTATTTTATTTTTTTCCTATCAGCTTATATAACAATGTATTTTAAAGGTACCCCTACATTATCCTCAGCTGGTGGGCAGAATTGTGCTGTCTTTAGAATAGTTCTTAGGAGTCTATTTCTTAAAAAGAAAGAGAGGCTGCTTAGGCATTCCATGATTTCTGTGCAGAACATTCCCTATGTGGGAGTGCCTCATCTGCATAGCGGGATGTGGGTAGGATTTGGACAAGCACACTGAAGGATGTGACAATCAAAGAGAGATATGTGGGAAATCTCTTTTAAATGTAAAAAGACCTCGCCCAGCTTTCACCAACTTAAGTAAACATAATTTCCAAGGGAGGAATGAATGCATAAACTATCATGAGGCAAAAATGGGCTTCGAGCACTGCAATTTTCGTTGTGTACCAAAATACACCCAAGAAAAATTTCTTATTCTGTCCTAGGTCTAACACAGCAAAAAATCAGTGAGAAACGGAATTTTGATCAATGTTAAAAATTTGCATGTGATTTTTCCAGCTAATGACATGCAGAACAAGTTATAGCTGATTTCTGCCACTGACATTCTGTCAGTGTAATAATAGATCCCTCTTTTGATGTAACTTGACTGCCATTAGCATTCTAAATATAGTGAACTGCTTTGTTAATATCTCCTCAGAAATCTGAAGTAAAAATGTAAAACAGAAGGCAACCTGGACCAGTTTCTTGTGCACAGTACATGTCTCTAATGCACTGCTCTCTAGAAATGTGTAAATTCAGCTCCTTACCAGCCTGGTAGAGAGTAAATTTCCAATTCGAACCAAACTGAGATTACTAGCCTGCAAAAAATCCCTCTGCAGAAGCCAACATGAAAGCTTGATTTTTTCAAGCAAGAGACATTTTGAAGCAGCCCATGGAGCTGCCCCCTTTCCTGAAAAATGAGCTGAGCAGCCTGACTCACGCTCCTGGCTGGGAAATGAGACACTGTCACCGCCCGTGGAAAAATGGTCAAGACTCTTCCCAGGCCTATCTTTGCATGATGTCACCCCCCAGCAACTGCACTGATTCTACAGAGGCTCTTGCAGCTTTCATGAGTTCCCTGTCTGGGCTGCTGTGCTGTATTTGATGAGGAGCTGTTGGACAGGGACAGAGGCAGGACTGGGACTGTGCCAGCCCTGCCACTGCACCCTGGGCACAGCAGTGCCAGGGGAGCAGCACCAGCTCTGGGCACAGCAGTGCCAGGGGAGCAGCACCAGCTCTGGGCACAGCAGTGCCAGGGGAGCAGCACCAGCTCTGGGCACAGCAGTGCCAGGGGAGCAGCACCAGCTCTGGGCACAGCAGTGCCAGGAGAGCAGCACCAGCTCTGGGCACAGCAGTGCCAGGGGAGCAGCACCAGCTCTGGGCACAGCAGTGCCAGGGGAGCAGCACCAGCTCTGGGCAGAGCAGTGCCAGGGGAGCAGCACCAGCTCTGGGCACAGCAGTGCCAGGAGAGCAGCACCAGCTCTGGGCAGAGCAGTGCCAGGGGAGCAGCACCAGTTCTGGGCAGAGCAGTGCCAGGGGAGCAGCACCAGCTCTGGGCAGAGCAGTGCCAGGGGAGCAGCACCAGTTCTGGGCAGAGCAGTGCCAGGGGAGCAGCACCAGCTCTGGGCAGAGCAGTGCCAGGGGAGCAGCACCAGTTCTGGGCAGAGCAGTGCCAGGGGAGCAGCACCAGCTCTGGGCAGAGCAGTGCCAGGGGAGCAGCACCAGTTCTGGGCAGAGCAGTGCCAGGGGAGCAGCACCAGCTCTGGGCAGAGCAGTGCCAGGGGAGCAGCACCAGTTCTGGGCAGAGCAGTGCCAGGGGAGCAGCACCAGCTCTGGGCAGAGCAGTGCCAGGGGAGCAGCACCAGTTCTGGGCAGAGCAGTGCCAGGGGAGCAGCACCAGCTCTGGGCAGAGCAGTGCCAGGGGAGCAGCACCAGTTCTGGGCAGAGCAGTGCCAGGGGAGCAGCACCAGCTCTGGGCAGAGCAGTGCCAGGGGAGCAGCACCAGTTCTGGGCAGAGCAGTGCCAGGGGAGCAGCACCAGCTCTGGGCAGAGCAGTGCCAGGGGAGCAGCACCAGTTCTGGGCAGAGCAGTGCCAGGGGAGCAGTACCAGACCTGGGCAGAGCAGTGCCAGGGGGGCAGCACCAGCCCTGCCAGCCCTGCTGCCCCTCATGCCCTGCATCCCTCCCATGGTGGTACAGCACAAACCACCTGGGCTTTGGCTGCTCTGGTTAACAAACACTCCGAACCAATACCCTTGAGTTTCTTAATCCTAAATTTAGCAAACCACTCCTACTACCAAAGCAACTACCCACTTACTCCTGGTCAATTTTTTTAATTAACAATGGGGGTTTGTGTATTTCTTGTATTTCCTTTGTGTTATTGTCCTTATTCAGAAATATTGACTCACAGATGTCTAAAATAATTTTGCTAAAATGAACATGTTAACATAACTTCTGAAGTTCCTTTCCTGCAAACACAAATCTCAGCTTTCAAATAAATATCTATTGTAAAACTTCTATATTTTGTGATTTCCACATAAGTTAGGCCATCCTAAAATACAGAAAGGTTTCCATCTCCAAATTATTATCTCCCGAAGTAATGTTTATAGGTAACTTATTCACAACAGTGGCAATAAAGTAAACTATAACCTAAAGCAGTGTGTTCTGTGTTACTAAAAAGTTCCTTACATTTTTATATGTATTTGTTATGTCATTATTACATAAAAGATGCACCACTTCAATGTTAAATAAATTAATGTAAACCAAATGTTATTTAAAGTTACCACATTCTAAAAATAACACATAATGGAATAAAAGCAGGGGAATGAAATATGTTATAAACAACTGGTGATCTGGACTATCCAAAGTGACCAACCTCTTTTATTTCTTATTATTACTATCTCACAAAAAATTCACAGCCAAAAAAAAAAAAAAAAAAAAACAAAAACAAAAAAAAAAAAGAAAGAAGAACCACCTCAAACTCAAACAACCTTTCCAAAAAGATTAAAAAACTCACAACACTGTGGTCAGATGACATTTTCCAGATTAGCCTGGAGGTGCTGAAGAACTCTTAGGTGTTTTTTCTGTCTGCTGTGCAATGCTAGCACCAGCTCAAGCCCAGTATAACCCTGCCATCTTTTAAGTGCCAAGACAACTCATAAGATTCTGTGAAAAACAAAATGAAAAATGCTGCAAATTTCCCTATGAGCAGCTTAAACTCAGACTTTGCTTTTGTGCAGATGAACACTCACACCTCTCCCTCTGCCAGTCCTGCTGTAAACACAGACTGCTGCATTTCAGCCAAGCTAGATGTTTACAGAGTGAGCTTGAGCTGCCTGTTCTGATAATTTCATTTTGTTTTATGCCATTCCACAGTCATTAACATCCAGGTTTAGCAGAGAAGCCATTTAATTGTTCAGTTAAATAATGGATTTCAATTTACTGTTATGTCAGTGGCATTAAGAATTCCTACGGCCTAGTCCATGCAACAGAAAATAAAAAATAAAAAGATGCTCCCTTCACAAACATAAGAGATGTACAACTGCAACATCAAGTGATTCATATCAATGACATACAAAAGACACATAAAAAGCAAAAGACACTTAAAATAGGCTTGGGCAAAATAAAACCTGAGTCTGGAAGAGGCACAGCATGTATCTGCTACAGCTGCTCAAAAATGCAGATGTCTGAATTTTGTAGCAGATTTAACAACGTGACTGTGGAGCACTGTTAAAAAACAAACCCACCTGTCTTTTTAAGCAGGAGCAACGTTAAAGGCTCTTTCTCAAGGGCAGCAACCCTGGCCCTGGGGCAGCAGTTCAGATACCAAACTGCCTTCCTGTGGTACCTGCAGGACAGAGGGCTGCCGGGAGAGAGAGCTGGACTAGATCGAAGAGAAAAGGCTCACCTATCTGCTTATCACAAGTTCTTGACTGGGACTTTGGTCTCTTTTTGTTCAGAGACTTGAAATTTTGCCTTTAAAACACCTGCTGTAAGAACATCCACCCTAATAATGACTCAGTTGACATTTCTTACCCGTGTGCCCACAAGAGCATTACAAATGTTGTGAGAAACAGTAATGAGGTAAAAGCTGTTATTCCCAGCTCAAACACTACTGGGCTTACTTGGCACAAGCCTACATTATACAACACAGAAAGAAACAATGCCTCAGAAAGCAAATAAAGAGTAGAGAGCTGGTTATTGCTACAAACTAATCTACAGCTACATGCAAATTAACTGAAAATAATAAAAAAACCACATTAAAAATGACATTGAGGAAGACACAGATTGTAAACATGTGACACGTCTGAAAGAAAAATCGCAATTTTCACAAACTGAGCCCCAGATAAAATGGGAATTGTGAAGATGCTGAACAGGGGTTCCACAACAGCTTCTCTTTCTGGAAAAGGGAGGAAAGTTGCACTTTATTAAAGGGTCCCAAGTGAAGATCCTCCCTTCCTGCTATGAAAGGGATGCAAGGGCAAGAACCACAGACAACCAGAAAATCCCAGTGCCTCTATACAATTGAATCTCCCAAATCTAAAATCACTATCTGGGAAAAAAACCCAAAACCAAACAACAAACCCACACAGTATTTCTCAAAGAAACAACAAAATCCATAGGGAGAGACTATGACACACCATTGCTTGTTTTAGTCAACACAGTTACTTTTAATTTAAATACAAAACTTAACTCCCAAAAGTTTGGGGATTTTTCTATTTTTTAATTAAATTTTTTTTAAATTTGAAAGTCGCACATCAGATCACTTCTAGTCCCTTTTAGGACTATGAAAAGAAGAGAAGACAAAGGAAATTTAGAAAGGTTACTCATTCTTTATCTCTGTTTCAGACATTCACATGTCAGGTAAGAACAGGAATAATCAAGGAAACCTCAACTTCTACTTCCATTTTCTTAGAAAAATATAACTCTATCAATCCCAGAACAACAACAACAATAATTTAAACTTATTTCTTAATTAACTGTTTTTTGCAGCGCCCGTATTTCACAGAACAAGCATTTGTGATACTTCGTCTGCATTTTCTAGATTCCTTTTTTTCTAATGTTGTGATTTTAACGATGGTCTGCTTAAACCTACCAGAGGAAGGTGTTTTAGCCCTGGGAACACACTCAAAAAATTACAATCAAAGAATGGATCCAACACTACAATTTTTTTTTTTTTAATGACAAGTACTAGTATTTTATTTTATGTGTTTCTAGCACTGTTTTTAAATACTGACTAATACTGAGTCAGTTTCAGACTTTTCTGTGCCTGATTATGGTTGTCACACACAGATTTAGATGTGTAGAGATTCACTCAGCTGGTCTGCATTCTCAAAAATGCTCCTTGCAATTCAGCTCAATATATTGATATTGCCAGAATATAGGTTTGACATTTCTAACACAGGACAATTAAACTATTTTGTTAACAGCCGAAACCCAAACAACAGATAAATGACAGTACACAAAGGCAAAAGGGAAGAAAGACCCAGCAACAAAAAAATTCACACTGTTTCATCACTTTTTTTTCAGAAATCTCTTGTGGTCTGGTCCGTTTAGCACCTGCTAAGCCTAAACTCCTCTTAAAAAACTGTCAGCAACTGAGGTACAGATTTCTTTTCAGTTCTGATCCCTTGCTGGTGTAAGCACCGTTTGGAAAAGGAAAGTCATCCTTCTGGTCCTGCTCTAATTCACATGCACAAAAAATGGTCTGGATTGGTCTCAAGCAGAAGCCAGAAGAATTAAAACAAGCCCCTGCGAACTCGCCTTGCATGTAACTGCTGCCATCTTAATAAAGTGAGAGCAGCTTTGAAATCCCAGGCAGCTTCAGAAGCTGCAGCCCAGTCCCTGCCATATGGAGACAGCCTGGAATCTGTCAAGTTCACTTAGTGAATTTTATCTTTGGGGAGTCAGTCAGGCAAGCTAGATCAGAATAAACAGGTTGCTGTTGAGATCTGGAGGCTAATGCTGGTACAGGCTGGACTACTGAACCAAAAAAATCAGTTTTAAATAAACATGTGGTACCTAGAAAAATTAACAATAATTAAAGCTGTATAAATGCAAAAACAACTATGTGGGATTTTTACTGTGCCCTGAAAGATGTTCTTGTCCCTTTGACTACAGAAAATAGCCAGACTTGCCACGTTTTCCAATTATTCCTAATACAGACAGATGTATCAACAATACTTAATGCTTTGTATCAGCTTTAAGTATCAATCACTCAAAATATCCTATTTCAACACTGTGCCGAATTAGACACCCTTCTTTCTAACTGTTGAAGAAAACGTAACACAGTGAGCAATGTCATGTTCACACAATGCCCATGCAAGCCCAAGCTGCTGCTTCATGCTTCAATAGGAGATGAAAATCTGGGGTCTCCAAGACTATCAAATTCTGTTCTGATGGATGGGGATAAGATAGACTTTGTTGTGCTCTGGGTAAAAGCCAGAATGTTAAATGTAATCTTCTGCACATGCTTTTACTGATATTCAGCATAAAAATAAGCCTTATCCATTTTTATTAGTTGGTTTGAGCCAGAACCAATTCTTTTGATGTCACCTAGCTTATAAAATGCAGTGCTATAGGCAAGGGAGGTTTTAAAATGCTTCATAGACTTTATCCATTATATTAATGGGTTTCAGATTGCAATCTGTGGAGCACTTTCTGGTGCTGATCCACAGGCAGCTGGCCAGTCACCTGGAGCTGGCTCTCCTCCTTGCTCCCCTCTGCTTACTCCCTATAAAGACAGAGATGAAAAGGGGCAAACAAAAAAAGACATCATGCCATTTTTAATGCTATTTTTCTAGATCAACACTTCCAGTCCTTGCCACGTGACCATCCTGAGAGGAAAGGCCTGGGCAGTAGGAAAGGCAACACAGTCTGCTGGCACCGTGGAGTGTACCAGACAGGAGAGGAAGGAGGAGAAACAGTATTTTTTTCTTTAGGGAATCTTCACAGACAATAACATACAGTGGTCATAAAAGCATTATAAAAGGGTAAAGCTTTAGCTAGTTACCAGCAACAGCTTTAAAAAAAAATTTACTAAAAAATGCCAAAATCTGTTCTATGCTTTTAGCTCTCACTTCAGAGCATTCTACAGAAACTAGGAGAAGCATCAGTAGCACCTCATCCCAACTTCAATAAGCAGTAAGCCGTGATACCCAAATAAATGTTTTGTTTAGGATTTTTTTTTCTCACAGGGAAGAGGAGGAAGCCAAAAGCAGATGTTGCAGGATCTGCCACGATCATTTCATGGCAAGTTTTATGAAATGTCCCAAAGCCCAGTGAGCAGACATAAAGGCAAAAGAAATGCTCAGACAGATACACATTAAAGACAACAATTTTTCCAGACTCATCACACATGATTTATCACACCAAACACAGATCTCACATGTGTTCCTTGTGAAACAATTTGCTCAACTGCTCTGACAAACACTTGAAATTCAAGTAGTTCCAGTGCACACAAAATCATTGAATCACCATTTCCCATCAAGAGCTTGATGACACCTTTCATTCATAAATATTAAATAAGAACTTTTCTTTATAGAAAGAAAAAAATCTGAAACTGTCACCCTTATTCCCATGCTGCCACATGTGAGGCATAATTCCTTTCT
This sequence comes from Chaetops frenatus, assembly GCA_013400775.1. Taxonomy (NCBI): domain Eukaryota; kingdom Metazoa; phylum Chordata; class Aves; order Passeriformes; family Picathartidae; genus Chaetops; species Chaetops frenatus. Next base: position 762,466 of record VZTR01032150.1, read on the forward strand.
GGCTCTATGCTTCACAGTAAACTATAAAAAGGTAAGGATGTCTGGATTTCTTGTCACGTTTATCTGACTTCAACATATCTGATTTGGGGTTCTCAAGATACTATTCAGCAATGTTTTATTCTCCTACTCAGTATTAAACAAATAAAATTACATAACAGCTAATTTTCAATCGGACAGTTTCACAGTTTTGAATTATATTTTTACTCTGTCATTAAACATTTCATTGATGGTCCTAGGAGTGTCTTTATTCACAAACCAATCATATTAAAGAGGAACTCTTTTACACACACTCTTCAATTATTGAGCAAAAATGGTTAAACTACTATGTAGGACTCAGTGACTGGAGACTGATGAAGATAGACCATGACTTCCAGTAAATTAGAAAATAACAACAACAAAATCAGTTAAAACAGACTGTAAATTCACTGACCTAATCTGTAAGGATTCCATCATATCTTAATCTTGACCTCCATACCTTCTCTGCGGCCTCCACGTTTCCTTTCCCTTTTATTTTTTACTTCAGCAACTAGAAAGTCTACATCTTCAGAATTTACTGGAGGTTCTGAGCCTGGAGAATCCCTGGGTGTGTTCTAGGAAGCACCAGTTTCAAAGCAGTATGAAAATGACTGCAAAAATCTGGATGGTGACCATGAGAGCAGAGAGGAAGTTGATCAGTCCATGGTTATCCTGGTCCTTCCTTGCAAGAACAAACCCTTCCAAAGGCTTACTGGGACATTAGTAAGTATTTATTCTCCAACAGACTGATGTTTTAAATTTTTTTTCTTTTTTTTTTGAAGTGCCATTAGCCATTGTGATGCTCAGGTGGAATGCAAACATCAAGAGGGAACGAACAATTCCTGGGGGACACAACCCCTTGCAGCACAAACCAGCACTGCAAGGGAGATTTCTGCCTGTGGCTCTCCCAGAAATCTGTAATCCTGAAAGATGGGAAGTGGAACAACAACTGCAAAGGTGCCGGCAGTGCCAGCATTCTGCTCTTTGCAGGCTAAGGAAGCAAAGCTGGTTCCTCTCAGTGACCTGAGGTGGGAGTGAGCAGGACTGGAACAGGGACTGGGACTGGCCCAGGCTCTGCTCCCTGCTTCAGAGACTGCTCCACCAGCACTGCTGGCTGGCATTAATGCTCCTCCTTCTGCAAACACAAGTTTTCCAGAAAGATCATGTAGGATATCAGCACACTGTAAGTCAAAAAGTAGTATTTAAAAAACATTCCCCTTTCTGAATTAAAATAGAAGTTAAATGTCTACAAGAGATTAATAGATGCTGCAATGATTGCAAACTTATGTAGGTTTTTGTGAGACCTGACATTTAGGTTCTTTTCTTGAAAGGTGTGGGAAAAAAAATAAATTCTGTTTTTCAGGAGACTTGTGAGCAAGGTTTCTGGCATACTGTCACCAATTCTAATCTAAATACATTTCAAGCTTGGTTAAAATTTGAGGTAGGTCACAAAGGATCTTATTTCAATTCATCTGCAAAATGTGTATTCTTTTATGTACCTATGATGACAAAAAGCAGGGTACAGAAGATGGGATATTTCCTTCTTTTTGTTGTTGAACAGTATGTTCAAAGGTTCTGTCAAATATTTTTGCTGGATGTGTTTAATCCGGGAGCTCTCAGACACAGCTTGTTACATTCTTTCCACTTCAATACAGTTTTCTATGTATTTATGAGGCTGAGACTAAACTAGGTCTACTTGAAAAAAGTAAAACCTAAGAAAAAAAAATTATGTGGTTAGGCTGAATTCCTGTTAACCAGTTCAAAGTTTTATGCTGTTGTAATAAACTGGACTGGCAAAGAGATGCATTATATACAACATGTGTCTAAAGAAAAAAGCAGCACATTAAGATTTCATTGCAAAATTGCCAAACTGTATAAAGATCTGATTATAAATGTATATTTTACTATTAAGATACTGCAAGAAAGGGTGGTTGCATGAAAGAGAAGAGCAATATCCCAGAGCCACTGCTGTGAATGCAGCTCAGATTGTTGTTGACACATGGTGTGGCAAACTTCTTTCATGATCTGGATCTGGCTTTGCTCAGGAAATTGCTCTCTCTCTTTTACACAATCAACACTGATGTTGGCAGGTGCTGTTATCTCAGAAATCAAGCTGAGAAATGAACCAAAATGGCCAAGTCCCACCATTCACACCAAGGCCAGGATGTGTCTCCAGCAGTGAACCATTCCACTTGTTTGGCATTTCTGCATCCTGGAAGGCTTTCTGGAGATGAAATTTAAGGGAACCTGTTTCTCAATTGGTGTTCTCTTACAGAACACTGCTTTATCACTAGCCTAATATTTTACTGAAATAATTTTACACATTATTTAAGTGGTTTCTGCTGACTTTAAAAGATGTCTCTCTATCACAGCAGGAATCTGCAAAAGTTCTATAGAGCAGCTCCTTTATAAGAAGAACACAAGTGCAGCATTTCTGGTTCAGATTTCCCTTCTGTAGGTCTTTGTTTTCCATGTTTGTATTCCCTGGCCTTTGAATGCCCATCAATTTGCCTATTCTACCATTTACAGGAAGAGCACAAGAAAATCCCTTCAGTGACAATTGATGTGTGCTACATTTACTGCATTTTACAGCAAACCAGGAAAAAATTTTAAAAATCCACTTTTTACTCAACTTTCACTAGACCTGAAATGACTGAATTGTTCAGGAGGCAGCTCTGGTGGTGATGTGAGATGTGTCAGAGCCAGGGCAGTGCCTCTGCAGACACAGCTCCTGCAGGGCCTCTCACCTCCCTGGCCTTCATCCTGGGGAGATTTTGGAGCCTTGCAGCTCCCAGGAGCCTGTCCCACCCCTCTGCTTCAAGAGGAACACCAAAGCCAGCTTGGAAAAAAGGGTGTGTGCACACTCCTCAATCAAACTGCACAGGATGGTTCCCAGAGCTGATCACTCTCCTGGAGAATGTACCAATTTCGCTGAGAAGTGTTAATTTTCAAAAAATAGATCATATTATACCGATTTCAAAGATGGGAAATGAAGCATGGCGAGGTTTTGTGATTTGTTCAAGGGCACACAGCTCCTCAGGGCCATGGGAAATGGGATCCAGTAATACCCATTTATAGACATGAACTGGAATTCTCTTTTTTGACATTTGACAGTACCATACAAGCAACATTAGCACTCCAAAAAGTTCAAACCTAAGTATTCTAAATATCCAAGAATAGGATTTCAAAAGTTATTGAAAGCATTTTAAAACAGGCTAACTTGTCGAATGATATTTTCAGCTTCCCGAGGTTTTCATATCCCTAAAGCTTGCTTTGGCAATTCTGAAATCCTAAACAGGACTTATGATTATGTTAATTCTCATGCCAAGGACCACCTTGTCTAAAGGTGTGTGCCACCCGCACAACAGAAATAACATTCAGGCCAGTTTTATTTCACAGTTCTTCTGTAGAAAAATGTGGAAATAATATATTATTTGAGTACAACTATATTTTTTCCCTCATTTTAAAGAAGGGCTGGTCTTGGTCATAAAGACATGGAACAGCTTCTTCAAGTGAAGAATTCTGGAACTTTCAGACTCTTTTGGGAACTGATCAACATCCCTGTCTCTACCTGAAGAAACAGATTATACTGGTTACTTACATCATGCACCTCGTCAGGTTACAGCTCCTGGGGTGCTTTGAAAATTAAATTCCGCCCACTGAACTTTTCTTTCTATTTTTCCATATACTCCAAACATGCTGCTCTCTCTGTCCACAGAGGTAATTTTATCTTACACATAACCAGGTTAAGAACTTTCCTCAGTGAAAGCTCAGAAATACACACCTGTTTATTCACATCAGACTCTGCTCAGTACTCTTTTCTATTCAACTTCATATCTCCAGTATGTCAATGTAAATAGTTCTGGGGAATATAATAAAATAGAACCAAATTTAGATCCCTAAGCATAGTCCTTAAATCCATAATGTGCACTGCCTGAATAAACAAATATGAACATCTGTATGAACTTCTGTGGGTTTGTATTTCAAAGCAGCAAAGTCACAGGAATGGATGTTTAAAATTTACCTCATCTTCCCCACCTTAGAGCCATAAGCTGCAGCCAGCAGTTGAGAGTTAAAAGAGCAAAAAAAGATGCCCTCAACCTCTATGAGTTTCTGAAAGTACATCCACTTTCATATGTTCATGCTCCATGTCAAACATCCCCCCTTAAAAGAATTTCATACTATGTATTGCATTCAAAATTGCAAATATAAGGTATCTGATAATATTTAATGGCCTCTAGGTATAATCAGCATAAAGCCAGCATTAAAGAGATTCCATATGAATACAGAATGTTTAAACCAAACGTGATGGAACCTCATGGGGAATTCTGCCACACATGCTGTCCTTTCTTCCAGGAGGTCCTTCACTGTCCTTGCAGGGGCTACAGCAAAATGGTGTGGAAAAGAAAAGAAAAGAAAGCTAAGCACTGTGATGCTGCAGCAGTGTTTAACCACAGCTTCAGTGAAGGCAGCTTTGATCACTTCTGAGGGAAAAGCAATGACCTGTCCTTTAAGGAGAGCATTCCCTCTTTTGATCTGAACGTTGCGCTCATTTAAACTGAGTTCCAAGCGTTGGGGTCTTATTTAATACTTACTTATAAAAATATCATATAAACAGATAAAAATTAATGACACTCACAAATCCCAGTCCAGTTACTTTATATTGTAGCTGTTCAGTTGGTAACTTTGAAAGATACCAGAAGTAGGTTCTAATGCACTACAAAACTTGCAGCAGGAAGTAGCAAGTAATGTATAGCTCAGCTGAATAAAACCAAAATATTTATCTATTATTGACACACTAAATACCATATCTGCCAAGGCAAAGCACAAGTGCTCAATAGTCATTTCTGCCTTTGTCCCTCCCAAAATATTAAATATCCATGTTAATGATAGATTAGTAGGATACACAGCTACCTTGAATATACATATATATATGTATATGGATATACAGCTCCCTCTGAATGCCTAAAAGCAGAGACTGTAACAGAACCTTCTACAGCAAAGCTTTGGTAAGTCATGGAAAATAATGACAGTCCCTACTGATTTTTATAAATGTATATATACATATACACATATATATATATACATACATACATACATACATACATATATATATATATATGTATATCTCCATCAATAACTGGAGTAAAATCTGCCTGTTTATTTCAATTCAACTAATTCCCTGTTGATAAGAATAATTTTCGTTTTTGCAGACCTTAGGTAAAATTCCAGTAAAGATAAATTAACTCTTCCTCCTCAGAGTGCAAGAAAAAAGACATCCCCTCAGACACGATTTGGGACAATTAAAAATAATGACTCCTTGTCATCTTAAGGTTGCCACCCAGAAATTAAATCTTAGAATCCCTAATTTCCAAGCTCTTCCTCACATTAGAGCTAGTAAGAATTATTCTCTTTCCCACTTAGCCACCTTTAAATTTTCTATAATGATCCAGGGATTTATTTCAATATGTTATAGATTAGTCATTTAAATCTGTTAGTCCTTTCAAGACTACATGAAATAACTTCCCCCATAAATTCATTTGGGCTTGGCTTTTTTTTCAATAGTATTTACCTGTTATTCAATCTCTTATATCTGATATTCTAACACTTCTAAACCAGCAAGATTCTTACGACTCTTTAACATCAGACAATTTAAAACTCAGTTCTGTAATGTAAATTACATTCTCTGACCTGCTGAAACCATTTATTGCACCTCTGCTTTTTGCTATCATTTTGGGGCCTGACTAAAGAAAAGACAGACTTCCCCACTCCTCTATTTGATTGCTACCAGCAACAAAAGAAATGGCTCGTTTGTACTAAAAGAGTTCAAACCCAGTTTTATGAAATCTCTGAACACTGAAAAATAACAAAACCAAAGGTCTTACCTACCAATTCAATAAAGAGTTCATAGCATTACTATGTAGCCATTTTCACATTTCAGGGCATGTTTTCAGTATTAACATGCATTAAGTAACAACAACAAGTTATTTTGCCTGTTTCCAATGTGAATTTCTGAATTGAAGTTTAATTTCTCCATAACTTTCTTACCAATACCACGGCCAAAAGGGGAAGGTATGTCAAAGCAAAAGACACGAGATAGAATAAATGGAAGGACCATGAAAGGTTTAACTCAGACCCCCAAACTCTTCTAAGATTTCGAGATGGCTAAAAAAAGACTCTAAAATCAGGTTAGACACAGTTCAGATGTAATTAATGACTTTAGGCCCCGTGATCCTTCCAATCTAGGGACTCACATTTGATTTGGAGGAGGAGTTTAGAAGTATGGTATTTAGTTTGAGAACATCTGTACCTCATTGGGTACCTGTCCTTTGGGTGACTTTGATTTTGGAAAACTGCAGATTTCACTGTTAGCAAATTCATAACCCTTCATAAACTCCTAGGAGAACTTCAGGACTGAGAGCACTTCAATACTGGGGGGAGGCAAATTTAACCATTAAGTAATGAAAGGAGAAGAACTTGCTACCTCTCCCCTGTCATCCTCAGCATTACAGAAAGCAAAATAGTAGCATCTTGTTACAACAAAAAGGGTAAAATACTTGAGGCACTTGGCCTGTTGGCAAATTGTGCTTGGGGATTTCTAGAGGAAGGACTTGTGTCTATGTTCACAGCCTTTCAGCAGAGTGCTCACTGTTTACTCTGGAATCAATCCAGGTCCATAAAACCAGTGATACATCAACATAACAGATGTGCTTAAGTGACTGCATTCTAAGGAGATCTGCTTTAGTTACAAAAACTCTGTAACCGGTTTTAAGTTGATTTTGACAATCTCAGTCTGTAATTTATCAGCACTCACTGTACTGATTCCTGTTAGTGAGCTGGTAATCTCTAGTTCTAAGGACTTCATAATTTCATTACTTGTCTTTTGGAAGTGTTTAAACTTAAAAAGGCAACAGTGTTGGAGCACAACATCCTAGTCCTTGACATAAGGCCAATTTATTCCTATAATATCACTATGTTGAAAACAGTTTAATTTGTGTTCATCTCGTACTTACAAAATGCTGGAATGTAAACAAAGCTCCTTGATCTTCAGGACGCGGGATGGAGCCCAAGGCAATGCTAATGCCGCTCTCTGAAGGACCAACACAGCAAATAAAATGTAAGTGTTGTTTAACAACTGTTAATGTATTTGGCTTTAGAGGCTTTGTTAAGAGGTCACAATCATTATTATCTACTTTTCCAATCAATATGTGACTTACTTGCAACTCAGCTAAGAATAGTTGAGTTGAAAGTTTCTGAAACGTGTCAGAGCTCTTTCAGAGAAGATGGTATGAATAGCCACATGCTCAACACACACACACACACACACACACACAAGACCTATTTTAGATTGCTTTCTCTTTTTTTTTCTTTTGATGCTCTCTTGTGAAACTTTTACAGAGTTGTTCATAGAGAACTTCTTTCCTCAAAGCTGGTAAAATCATTGAATTGATAGCAGAAGGTGGAGCCCTAAACGTCAGATTGAAGTGTCCTAAAGAGGCCACTGACAGTTTTTTTCTCTTCAGTTTGAAAGGTCTCTGCCTATGAGCTTCTGTCCTAGCCAGCAAAGGCCCTGACTGCATTTTTCACCCCATGCAAGTTTAGGGGCTTGGCATGCAAACAGGTCTCCACACACAGCTCAGTGACACTATACACACATTGTTTTAGTCTACACTCATTTTTAAAAGGTACAAATAGAAACACTGCAGCTTTCTTTATGTGTAGTAACATGGTGTCAGATGAAAGCAAGTCTCCCATAAAACATACAACATGGTATGGGGTTTCCCAAACTCTTAGGCTTTTTTTGGCCAGAATCTAAATTTTAAGCATGCTAAAACCTGAGGATACCTAAGCCCTTAATGTAAATATATGCATTTTGAAATTATACGTATTTGTATGGAGTGGTCAAGCTGCATTTTTACTCTAAATATAATATTCCTGAAATGCCTTTACAAAGTCAGCTGGAAACCTTGACATTTCATCCATATTGTTATTTATGTACGTATTTACTGCTGCCACCTGCTTGTAACTTGGCTCACACCACGAAGCAGTACGTTACCCTTGTTTCATTATACTTTGACATTTCACTAGAACTACAGACCTGCCTGTTTCTCAGTTTCCAACTGCTCCACAGCCATTCTTGAATTACACTGGCTTAGTAACAGAATAAAGATCTTTCTTTGTGGTAGTACTAACCTCACTTTTCCGTACCCAGATGGTACAAATCGCTGCTGGCACGTGTAACAGTTCTAGCACAGCTTCTCCTGCTTAAATGAACCTCCATAAACCCCACGGAGCTAGATTAGATTAGGGAATTGGGAGGTGAGGAGGAGGGCTGGCCAGTGGGCTCAGTTTCAGGAGATAAGGATTTGGCACAGGCTGTGTGTGGATGTGATGGAGCACAGTGCACTCCTACACTGTCATGCTCAGCAAACCTGTTCCTAAGGAAGAAAAAAAAATATTAGCTAAGTTAATAAACCTAATTTCATCATCAGTACCACAACATCCATTTTTACTGTTATTCAAATAACTGAGTCATTTGCTAGCCCTGATGTCTCATGAGAAAGTCACTTCCCAAGGCACCATGCTGGGAAGAGCAGTCACCAGGCTGCTCCAGTCTACCTTTGTAGCTTGAAGACTTGCAAAGTGCTCAGGATATCTCAAACTGGGGAGAATCTCAAAGAAAGTTCTATTTTACTTCCAGAGCCAACGAACTGCTAAATGAATACAGTGAGAAAACCACGTTTAGACTACCTTAGAATACAGAAACATCAAATGCTGAATGAATTTTTTAATCCATCTGTGCATGAGAACCAACACGACGTGGTCCCTGTAAGCCTGGCTGCCCGTGCCTGACACGGGCTCTGGAAGTGACCACACCTGGCTGCCACCACCACCCTTCCCCAGCCAGCAACAGAAGGTGAGAGGAACTCTGAGAAAGCATCACACACTGGTCATCGAGTCCCTGCTCCTGCCAACCCAAATCTTCCCTTGCCATGCACACCTCCTCATTTCTCCAAGCTTGTCAGTACCACCAGCATGTGGCACGTCTTCTATCAGCAATCGAGCTTTACAATCCCTATTGACAAGATGGACAACAATCCACTCTTGTAAAAGATTCATGACACAACTTTGCACTCTCTACTGCTTGCTTTCTCATAAAACCAGTGCAAATCCCATCAAAAATTTAGCAGAACCCCTGCCTCATCTGTTTAGGCCTGAAGCTAGTTGCAGGGACAACTCATTAGGGACAAGCTCATTAAAACCAGCCCTGGAGCAAAAGCAGTTTGCAAGTCTTCTCATTTTTATTCACTTTCACCTAGCCATTGCAGCTCCTTGTGCTGCCCAGATACAGAGCTTCTAATGATTTGGTACAATAAGCAAGGCTGTTTCCAAACTCACTCTACACCCAGGGTTCCATGAATGCAGCTCCTTCTGTACTCCAAAGCTAAGAGACTTCTGTTCATTTGTAGGACTTAGATGGTTCTGTATGGAAAGGCAGCATCAGAAAACCCAGAGGATTTTCTTCTGAGTGCATTAGCAATAGGAACTGTGAGTAACTATCAAACACACACTAAAACCCAAAGTGAAATCAACACGTTCAGAACTAACAATAACAGACACACATGCTCAAAGATGCAGTAATTTGGTATTTCATGTGCTGTTTTCAGCACCTTTTAGTAGCTAAAACAGCAAGAACTAAAAACAAAAAATTAAATGAGAAAAGGAGAGAGGGGTAAAAAAACCCCAGAAAATATTTCCCTTCTCCTTAACAATAAATATTGTTTAAATAAAGTGGGGGATTGCAGGTTGTTTACCTTTACAAAAGTTAATTTTGCCATGAGCACCAGCAGGGAAACCTCGCTAATATCTTCCGAATTAGATGCCTAAATTTAGGTATGGCAATAAGTAGCCCAGTTTCAACTACAACAGACCTTGAAAATCATGGTTATCCACAGTTGTGAAGACTGGTGATTCTGGGGTGACTGCAAGACTTTCCTTACTTCTGTCACACTGAAAGAGAACTGCAAAGGTCTGCAGAGTGGATTTCCACCCCTCTGGACGTGTGGTGACAAAAGCTGGTGAGTCCTGCACGGGGACCTGGTGTCCAGCTGGTGCATCAGGAGAAGGAAAACTCAGAAAGATACAGCCTCGAATGCCACTTGCTAAAAATGGTCTTAGAAGAGCTTCATTCTAGCAAAAGTTGCTGCTACAACTGCATGGTACAACTGTTCAGACATAGATTCATGCCCAGATAATGCATCAGCCTTCTGAGGAGTGTCTGACTGAATTTGGGGGAGCAAAGAACTGTCTGCATGGCCAGTGTATTCCAACAATTCTACAGATCAGCTTTGAAAACCAACCAAATCCCACCTGCCCAGTTATGCAGAAAAGCCAAGAATGTAACCAACAGTCTGAGTGAAGCAGCCCCTCATTCCACTGCAATCGTAGATGAGTGGTTTTAATTTACATTTTTGCAAGCACACTAATATTCAATCATGTATTTTCACCTTGCCTGCACTTTATACACAGCACTACAAACAGGAAACTTTCTTATTCTTGGCCAGTTCATTCTGTGTTCAGCTTAGGATGGTGTGTAACAATCTCATTGCCAGTCTTCAGCCCATCACCCCAAGGCAACACATCACCAAGGCCTACAGCATTTTTCAAAGTCAAAGTCATCATAAAATGGATTATTTTGCTTTCCTTACTTCTGTCCGACTATGCAGCCAGAGTTAAAAGTATTTACTTAATCTGGAAGAATTAATTATTTGGAAGATCACAGGCCAAAACTGTCAAAGACTATGAAGTCTGACATGGACAGTTTTTCCTAACAAAAAGATTATTGCAGTGGAAATAGCTGCACCCCTACAATTACTCTGCACATTGTCAAGTGCTGTGAGCACAAGGAACCTGAAGTAACAAAGGTGACTTGCTGGGGTGTGAAGTTTGTTTGATGCAAAAGCCATTGCCTGGCTGCTCAATACACAGCATCACTTACCCAGCATCAACACCATCCCTGGCACAGATCAACAGCCCTGCACACAATTCTCAGCTCCAAGTTAAGCAAATCAGCCTCACTTTGCACCAAAATGGAGTAGGACCATTTAATGGGTAGTTTAAGGAGCAGCTTAGAAAACAGGAAAGCACAGCTCCCCTTTTTGATTGCTTTTTTAGAGAAAAAGTGGCTGTCTCCCCATTCACCAGTCTGCAGTGGGGGCTTCAATTCATTTACATGCTTGAGTAAGAGCCACCCACACATTAAAATAAAGTCTTAGTTAAAAATATTATCAACCATGTTTTATATTGTTTCCTCTGCTTCCTGTACAAAGGATGAAAGCTGCAACACCACTAATACAAACCAAGTAACGAAATCAACTTTTGTGAAAAATAAGGATTTAGGGAGCAAGCTATTTAAAATTAAAACATATAACAAGCTTTAAAAAAAAAAACCAAAAGCCAAGCCACTTTATCTAATCCATTGCACAAGTTTACAGCATTCTAAAAACACTAAAAGGGCCATGTTTATTTTTCTATTATTCTCTTGTGTCTCCATTAAAAAACTACCTGAAGGCTGAGAACCTACATTTCTCATAAAACCTACTGCAGATATGGAAACTTCATAAGACATGAAATTGTAAAGAAGACAATGGCAATACAAATGCATTTAGAGTGAGAATAACAATGTTATTTTTGTCCTTTAAAAACCAATAAAAATTATCAAAAAAAGCAGCTTAGCAACACAACTGAAATTCAAATGCTTTGAAATAAAAATAAATATACATTTAATAACAGTAGCTTTTTGATTCTTAGACAAATATTGTGAAACTTTATTTAGTCTTTCTAACAGCTTTTCAAAGGCACCTTAGATATAATTCTGCCCTTAAATTTAACTATAAAGTGTGAAAGGAGTGGAATAGAACTCATTACCATATTAGCTCTACTTTTTTTCTAAACTGTTTTCTTAGAAAACAAGTGATTTCTCAGCTTCCAAGTAAACCATAAAATATAAGAAACTTCAATGTAGAGCACTTAGAAAGGATGTGAATGCATCATATATGTCACTTAGTGTGTGGGGGGAAATCCAAAAACAAATAGCTCTGAAAAGGTTTCATTACTGCAATACTGAGTGTTAATAGCATAATATCAATAAAACTGAAAGATGCAAATAGGTAATTTGGATTAAGCATTTGGATTACTTGTCATTAGTTATTAAGTCTTGCACCAAATGAACTTGCTCTAAGGCACTAACATATTTACAAATACTGTGACTTCTTTTCCTGACAGAAACAAAAACACACCAATGCCATTAGAGAGGAATTTACTGTGGGTCCTCTAAGCAAAAATGCAATGACTTCATTGAGCTTCATTACTGACACAACTTTCCCTCATTAAAAATTCCAAACAAACAGGTGTTTCACACTAGGCCTACTTCTAAAATTGCTTTCTTTTTATTCCCAGGGATACATCAAGAGCTGAGGGAGAATTCATGCAGTATAGATCAGTCAGGCATTGACAGCACATCACACTCTGACAAGCTGCTTGGCTCTGTTTAAAGTCTGAGTTAGGCCTTGGCCCATCAAGGCCATGGCTATTGAATTATTGACAGCCTCTCACTGTGGCGCAAAGGGAAAGAGTGCTACAGCCTCAGCTCAGTGAAGATGAAATGGAAACCCTCTCTGAAGCTTACTTTAGCACGTTAAAGGAGTTTTAATGGTCTTGTTTAAAATTCAGTGAGAGAATACATTACACTGATTATATTTTCAACAGCTAAACAAAAAGGGTGGGATGCTGTGGAGATTATAAATGAAAGGAAAACTACACAAAGTATAAACTTGATCTATACCAAGAAGCTGACTAACATTCCAAATTCACATTGTAATTGTTCACCTTTGCATGCCTGACAATTTTTACCATTCTGTGCTGCTATACTTGGTGCAATCAAGGGTTAACAAAAATGTGGAGGTTCATCATCATCCCAAAATACAGGCTGGCTTTTCTAATAGTTCCTTTCTGCTGATGCCATTAAACCTGCAAGCCAATGCAATGGCCAGTGCATGTTTACAGTTTACCAACCCAAACAGTTCTCTCTCTCTTTTGCTTCCTGGTTATCAGAAGGGGTGCACTAAGGGGTGTCAGTAAGGAACTGGTGACCCAAAGTCTGGGTTGTTTGTTTTTCCAGCAGAACTCTTCCCCAGGGCAAAGCACCATTCCTCCACAACCAGCTGATTAATATTAACAATCCTCATCTTCTTACATCATTTCTTTTCTTCTTCAAATTTATACCTGCCAAGCTTTACTTGCATTTTAATAGCTGATGTCAGACAAGCAACAAGCAGAAAGTTCCATCTCAGGACTATAATTTTAAATACAATGAGACTCACATCAACTGTCGCATAGACACGCGGAAAATTATTCCACGTGGACTTCTGAAGTGCATCCTAAAAGCTTCAAAGAATCAGGATGGTTTTTTTAAAGAATTTCAAATGATGCTCAGGGAGGGGGGAGCTTGGGGGGGGGGGGGTTAAGCAATTTGTCTAATGTGACCCTGTACTCATTTCTCCAACATCACTTCCAATATGCTGCCTCCTGTCAAATCAACAAAGAGAGCCAAACAGCACATCTAAATTTGTGTTCATTTGCCTTCTGCAGGATTATCTTTGCCACGTCAAGCATTATAAGTAAATCAAAGATGCTTCTCAGGGGCTGTAAGAGTGGGGCTAATCTCCAGACAAATATTTAGAAGGCAGCTTAGCCTGTTCTGGCTTTCATCGTTTCCAACTGATTTGACTTATTCTAATTACAGCCTTTATGTTATAAAAGCCATTTTTATGTTGCTGAAGAGCAGTTTCACTGCAAATACATGAAATTTTGCTGAGTTTCTGTTCCCATGTTGATTATGGAAATGGTACTCTACAGCTTTCCTCTAATTAGAAAAAACACACTTCACACAGCATCAACAATTTTTAACATTAATAACAGAGTGACAGTGTCCTTTTGTGTGTCTTTAAATAACTTCTCAAAATATGACACCACAAAGCCACCGTATCCCACTTGGGTATCATACTAAGAGCTATTTTCACATTTTTGCATATTATATTTATTCAAACACAGAGCAGAATCTTTGAAGAAGCTGCTTAGTAATTTAACCTAACAGAATAAGATAATTAAACTTCTGGATAGTCTGTGTCTGTGTTGAGGTGCTTTCCAACTCATGAACTTGAAAAATTCAAACACATACAAAGCAAATTATGACACCACAGCTACCTTTTACTTGTAGTATTTCCTTACCTTCCTATCATTCCCTATAATGAACAGACAGCTGAGATAATGCAGTTTTGCTTTGCATCAACTCACAGACATTTCTGTCTGTTTAATGGAAATTAACTGCAACCCAAATGCTGGGAACAACAGAAATCAAGGCAGAGTAGTCACAGAACACGTAGCCCAAGTCCATTCCAAATTCTATACATTATTAAGTAATGCTTCTCTAGAACAGGAAAGACCTTTTCATTTACTGTCGAAGCTGAGCCCAGAAAAAGCAGTTATGATGAAATATAAATAAGGCATGTGATAATACAGATTATTTCTGCCATGACTTCATGCAACAGATAACTCTGAGCACTGAAAATTCCACCTCTGTGTAGAAAGAATCAACAATAATATTGTGATATTATGAGAAAAACAAAAAGGGGATTAAAAGACTAAAATGTACTTATATTAGGTATAGAAAAAATGCCATAGGAGTCAAAACTGAAGGCAAAGGCAACCCTGAAGTTTCCACATTGGAGAGACATATGTGCTTAAAAATATGCACACATCACTTTCAATACTGAGAGTGGTCAAATTAAACTGCTGTAGGATAGAACAGAACAGCAGGCAGAACTGAGTTCCAGAAGGCATTTACAGCATGACCTCTCTATGAAATAACAGGTAGCACTATTGCAGATTTTTGCTTAGTGCTGTGACAACAACGTCTCCAAGTTCCTTTCATTTCTCTGAAAAATCTAGTCTTGCTGACACAATCCTGTGAGGTGTCAACAAAAAGCATTTATATGTCCCCATTTGCTAGAATGGAGGGCATCAATTACTCAGGCATCAAATTTGACTGCTTTATTATTCTGGAGACTTGTTCCATAATAGCTTGTTATCCTTTTTGTAAAAATTAAAACTGTACTATTAATAACTCCTTGACAAGGCTCTCAGTTCCATTAATAATAAACTCTTGGCTTTATGTGCGAGTTCCTCATCTTTTTCATCCATAACTAGATTTTGTAAAATTGGCGAAGAAACTGGAAAGAAAGGAAAACTATACGATATTCCTCAAAAAGAACTTTCTAGCCTCCCACTCTGCACAGCCTGCAGATGTCCCGAGATGAACTAGTGCTCTGCACATCCAGTACCACCTCCTGGTTTTAGCTGAAGTTCTGGAATGCTGAAGAACCTGAAGCAAAGCCCACAGTGAAGCAGCCAGGAGCAGAGGGCTCCTCTGTGGCTCTGCAGTGGATCCTGGGTTTCTGATTTCCAAGGAGCAGACAGAGTGCTGGTACCAGCCCAGTAATGGGATGAGCTATTTGTTTTCCAGATGCACTCACTGCTGAGCCACACAGCCTCCTGGGGGTGTTCCCCCACAGCCCCCTGAGAGTCTCTCTGTTCCAGACTGGGAGTCAGCCAGCTATCAGGAACAGAGGGGATGGCAGACAGCCAAGAGTCTCTCCCTAACACACTGCAGAGATCCAATAAAAGGGTTTGGGTTTTTGTTGTTGTTTTTTTACCTGAACTGCACATCCTCACTTTATTGCCCATTCTAACACTTGTACAACGTATTACATTGATAATCCTGTAGGACTAGGGTGGAAACATTGAGGAACAAAAAATTATAAACATGACTATTCTTTTTCTTGAAATATCATCCATTGGGCACGTGTTACACCAGTTCTGCAAACAGTGTACTGGGTCTGTTTGCAAACCAAATTTATTTTGGTTTAGACCAACACATTTCTCACGGGGCTGGCTATTCAAGACACTTCTGTCAAACCCATGACAGAAACAGAAACTCTATCAGTCTTACAGGTGTCCAAATTATAACCAAATTCATTTAAACCTGTTTAAATGAAAAAAAAAAAAGTAAACTTTAATGTTATTGAGGAAAAAGAAAACACAACAAAGAAACAAAGAAACACAACTTCTGACATTTAAAAAAGAAAGGTGTAATGCATTCTTTTATAAACAATCCTTATGCTAACATCTAGGTAAGAAATCTTCAAGGTTGAGACTCCATTTCCATAGCATCAGTCACTGTCCAAACACATAATATTTGCTGTTTAATTAAGAAAGGACTCACAATGTCCTATACAGGACATGTGAAGTTCCAAATGCAGTTTTGAGCTGTCCTGATTTGAATAGAAATAAATGAGCAGAGGATGCACTTTTAAATATTCTGTATGGTCAGAGGGAACATAAAAACGTTCCTGAATTTGCCCAGTTACCTTTTTTTTTTTTTTTTTAATTTCTTTTCCTTCCTTCTTCACTACTGCCATGACTCAGTGATGAGCTTGCAGGAGGGGCTCTTTGCAAAAGTGGTGCCAGTCCTGCAGCTGCTCCTGGCCCCCACTGGCCTCTGCAGGGCCCTCTCACAGGCACTGCACTCACAGGTACTGCACTCACAGGTACTGTACTCACAGGCCCTGTACTCACAGGTACTGCACTCACAGATACTGTACTCACAGGTACTGTACTCACAGATAATGTACTCACAGATAATGTACTCACAGGCCCTGTACTCACAGGTACTGCACTCACAGATACTGCACTCACAGGCACTGCACTCACAGGTACTGTACTCAGGCACTGCACTCACAGGTACTGTACTCAGGCACTGCACTCACAGGTACTG
>VZTR01032150.1:787142-800326 GCA_013400775.1 Chaetops frenatus
GTCAGGGGTATGCGTGAAGGAAGGGAAAAAGGATGGAAAATTAATAATCCAACAGGCAGGTTCCCTCAGTGTTATTAATCATGCTGCTTCTCACAAGCTAGAGAGGAGCTGAGATTTGCACATGGGAGGGGAGGGGAATGTTCACTATTGGCCAACGAGCTCATTCCTATACATCTCAGCCAATCCTTCTTTTTTTCTTTTTTTTTTTTTTCCCCCTCCCCTTTCCCCCTCCCCCCTCGCCTTAAGGTACAAATATATCTGAGAAGCAGTTACAAAACCCTGGAAGATGAAAAATCATGCTCCCAGGCTAGGCAATGCTTGGTCCAGTTAATACACTATAAACTTTATTTGAGCTGCCTTCTCATTTGATCCCCTTGTGACAGGGTCAGTGAACGGCAAGCAATTCCATCCCAAATCATGCCATAATCGAATTGCTGCCTATTTCCCGAACCTATAATGAAAAAGGCAACCGAAATAATGCAGGTAATGTTGGCAGCCTCCCCTTGCTGTCGTACATTATTACTGCCGATTGCTTGCCTCCATTTCCCCTGTACTCTAACAATGAATATATTTCACAGCTCACTTGCTTTCCTGTGTGGGTGGTATGGCATAGACACCTACATGATATGAAAGAAAATCTAAAACAATAGGGTTTTGTTTCTGTGCACAGCACCTAACAGGCTGCTGGTAGGAAAGGCAATTTTGTCAAACTGCTACAGGAAAAAACAGACCAGTGAGGCTTAAACAAGACTTTGGGTAAAAAAAAACGCCACCCAACTTCTTTTTGTCTATTTAACCTCAGCTTCATCTGATCATCTACATAATGATTCAGGCATTTATTGGCAGTCTTTAAATAAATTGCATTACACAATTATTTTATTTTAAAGTTAGGGTTTCCTAACCAAACTCCTTTAGAGACACAGGAGGTGATTCTCTGCCAATATACACATTATGAATGATCCATGTATTAACAGCCTTAGAATTAGCTCCACTCGAAACAGGAGAAAGTCTACCAATTCACTGAATTATCAGAGCTACTGAAGCAAAATCTGCAATTTCTGGTCTCAGTTATCCTCTGTCTGTAATGACAGCAGGACACACAGCAGAGAAAGAGCTGCAGGGTTTAGGTTACAGGCAGCCTGTTTAGCACTCCTGTCCACTACCAGCCCAGATCAGGACTGCTTTGAAAAACACAGACTGGGGCTGCATAAAGCAGGCAGTAATCATGAGGTAATTACATTTTCAAATGACATAAATTAACCACAATTGTGAGAAATATTCCCTTTGATCCACCGCTGGATGGCATAAATATGACTGTTTATATAAGCCTTTACTTTGAATCTCACTTTACAAGAGTTTGAAGCATGAAGCACACAAAGCAAAGACTTACGTAAGGAACAGAAAATATATTTAATAAGGACAAGGCAATATTCCACTGCATTTCCCTCAAAAATGCACACAGTGAAAACCCATGTGGATAAGAGAATACAGCAGTATCCTATGCAAAATCCCAGTGCTGACAGCCTTGAACTCTGTTCCAGCCTGAACTCAGACCTTAATTTCTTACCAGTCCATCACCCCACGCCAGGGCAAACCACAAGGCTACTCCAAATGGGGAATTCTGCCCATGTTTTATTCTGACCTATGAAGACATTTCAGAGCAAATACACTCACCCATTTTATCATAAATCAGCATCAAACATTTGGATCAAGTTATTTATCACCTCATGCCCTGACATAAAGAGGAAAACCAATTTAAAAACATCACAGCTGGAATGCAATGAGAATTCTGACGATATTTGGAATTACAGCTGGTACATTTCTATTATATTGGCACCTTTGATAATATTTACAAAGCTAAACACTATGGTGTACAACTGCAGATTTAAAGGAGAGCACTTTACCACATGGAAGGGACTTTCAAAACACATATTTTAATTTTATCTGGATTATAATTGCTAATAAATGATGTTTTCATTAATTGGCCAGAACCCTCATTTCATTATCTCAGACAAGAGAAACAGGGACTGCAATAGGCATTGTAATTTTAAAGTAATGCAATCCTTCATCTGAGTAGAATACAATCTGAATATTTCACTATTTCAATGACTCTAATTTTTCACTTACTGCTCAGGCAGAACTGATTCGAGACAGCATTTCATTTTTTAAAAAAAAAGATGCATGGGTTCAAAAGTGCATGCCAACATAAGGACATAGAGTAATTCTTTAAAAACTCAGCACTGGAGGCTATGAAGAGCAGATCTTATACAGAAAAAAAAAAGATCAATATAAAGAAAAAATTGTTCCAGATGTAATTGAAGTCATACATTTTTACATGACTTCTGCTATGCACCCAATTACTGCTATTTATCAAACAGCAGACAACATTGAACCTGGCAGCATAAAAAACAAATTTTACTAAGTTAAGAAAAAAATAGAAAAAAGAAAAAAATCATCAGAAAGGGAAGGAAAAAAGATACAAATAATAAATAATTCAATATTCCTGAGGAAAGCTCTTGCAGAAAAGGCCTGACTGATTCAAACATCAGACGTGAGGCTGACAAGAGATATATCGATTTAGACAATTCTATCATTATTATTCCAGCCTGAGTCCTTCAGAAAAGCTGTTCTTTTTGCCCCTGTTTTTATTGCTGTAACTACCAACCTTTCCTCTTCTACCTTTCTCTCTTTGAACTTGGATTCATTATGGCTTTATTCTCAGTCTAGCTATAAAACAGTAAATAGAAATCCTGGTCTCATCTATTTGAAACCTAAGTTCAGTTAAAGATACAATGGTGGAAAATATTTGCTTTATATACATGCAACTTCAATGCTTCCTTAAAATAGGTCAAGTACTTATTGAAGTTTCTAATTATACGAACAGGCCTTCGACTTCAGGATTAAAAACATGCAAGATGACAGCAGCGTTCATCTCCAATTTAACTTTGCTAAATTCAGACCTTTACTGAACTTACCAGCGACTGCCCCTAAGTTTACTTTGTAGGTGAAGGTAAACTATTTATTTTTTACAACAGATGTTTGTTTTTTCTGCCTAAATAGGACTATACCACTGCAGTTGTTCTCAAATCAAACCCTCAAAACCCAACCCAAAATCCTGGTAGGTCGATGGAAATGAGTAAAATGAAGCTGTATAATTACTGGAAGAAAGCATTCCTCCATTAGGCATCTGCAAAGCAGAACTGTTTCTTTGCTGTTCAATGTGTTAATTACAACTAGATAGGATATGCCACAGAATATTAACAGTCTTGCAAAGACATCAGAGGTAAAAACACAAAACAGGAGCTGCTTAAGGGTCAGGAGAGCAAGTCAATTTTGAAGAAAGATAAAAGAACTGTCATGTATATGATTTCTTATGAAAGAGAAGAGGGCAATCCTGCCTTGTTATCATCAGTTAATTAGACACTACAGTCAGGCGTGCATACGCTGCAACATTTGCCATGGTAATCAAATGTATTATTCAAATGTGAAACAAAACAAAAGCAACGGCAACTCTGACAGGGGAGAATGCAATCTGCCCACACAAAGGTGCTGAATTAACTTTATCTGTTAAAAGGAGGCTCAGGAAGATGTGACATGAACTTTCTCAAGCCGCACTGCCTTGAAATTCAGACTACAATTCCACTTCTAAAGAAAGCACTCTTTTCCAAATTTGATTCACATGCGAGGTGATGACCTTTGCAAGCAAAGACAAGGGTAATGAAAAGCAATTGATAGTGCAGTAGGATTCTGTTATGTCTTTAATATAAATATGACACTGAGACTAACAAATGCACTCTTGACAAAGCATGCAATCTCCCGAGTAAAAAAAAAAAGAAAGAGAAAGCAATATACCACATTTTCCCTGTCCTGAGCCATAACTGCAAGCAAAAATAAAACTAATAATTGGTCTGCAAATGATGTGATGACACTATGTGATAACTACCCTGTCTCACCAAGGGTTGTACCCCATTACTGTACAACCAGTCTTTTTTCAGTCTGTACAAAATGGATGCTTTTGGTACTATTTTTATTTGACTGGACATAAGACATCCAATACTAAGTTTGGTACCAAAATTGGGATCTTTGCCAGGGAACGACAGCAAGCTAATGGCTTCTCATGTCTTAATATTAAACTTTTAGACAACATAGTTTTCAGCTCTTTACACAAGACTGGCAAGAAAAATCCCACTGGGCTTTTTTTCATCTTAAGCAAACTGCTTGTCCCTAAAGGGGTGACTCTATAATAAAGGTAAGCTCCCTGCTAGGACTGCAAAGGGAGAGCAGGGCACACCTGCTCAGGAAAACCTGGGAGAATGGGGAGAGGGATTCCAATGAGCTGATTCGCTTCTTGTCTCCAGGAAGGTGGTGAAGGACCTGGGGAAGAGCAGGTCAGTCAGACAGAAGCACCCTGCCACTCCTGCTCCCTGTGCAGGAGCCTCTGAGCTACCACCCCATGCTGCTTTCTGGAGGCTCCCAGTTCCTGCACCACTACGCCATGAGGGAACCTCTGAAACTGTAATAATCTCCCAGTGCTTTGTCAGCCCCTGCCTCCATCCTTTCCTGAAGCAAGGAAAGAAACCCTGCAGGTCAGGGGCTCTTCAAACCAGCACCACCACTCTGATGTGGGGAGACATCTTCTGGCAAACCCCAACTGCAGGGCAGACACAGCCCATGGTCTTAAGAATGGAGCCCTCCCTGTAGTCCAGACCTACTTCTGCAAGACTAGGAAATAACTGGTACTTTCTCATGCCCATTTTGTAGTTTTTCAAGCATTTTCCAACTTCATATTCTTGCATAACAACTATGGCTTCCTTGTATTCTGCTAAAGAAACCACTAAAAATACAATAAAGAAAAACATCTTTGCTGAGTGTGCAGGTATGGACCAACTTCGATGATTAAACTATTCTACAAATATCTGTGAAAAGAAGTAATAAAAATACAAAATTATGTAGCAAGGTTTTATCTATTATGCTATTATTTTGAAGACAGCTGCCAACAAAAGATATATATCCCTGGTGAAAATCAATGCAAACGGAATTTATCTAACATATCTGTATTACTTTTTTGAATGTCTCTCCTTTCCAATCCCTCCTTTTTCTGCACAATATTCTCAGTGTTTGACCATCTCAATCACATACTATAGGAGAAAATAACATGATACAGAAGTCACTCTTCTGATCAAATTAGGCTAAGAAGGATCAATATGAAACCTTAGTGCATCTGCAATCTCAGAGTAGCCAGTGTCCAGGCATTTAGTAATCTGTGAGAAAGAAGGAATGTCTGTTTCTTTGACATGGACATTTTCTTTTAGTCAGTCTGTCACTTCCCATTTCAGTTAACAAAATGTTGGATGCAGCTCATCATTGGACAAATATTACAGTCCTATAGACTACAAAATGGGAGGAACTGTTTCAAGCTGAAAATTTAATACAAAACCGGATCTGCAATGAATTCCACAAACTTTAGAAGACAGAGATAAATAAATGTGAAAACATAACACTACATATACACTTCATTTTTCCATAAGCCTTTCAGAAATGTTTAAAGTTCATTTTGGAAGCAAAAAAGTATAATAATAAAATCCATGTAAAACAGGAAAAAAAAAAAAAAAAGGTACCACGAAATACAACTTCCTGGCCTTGAAAACAGCCTTGTTTTTGCTTCTAATCAATGTAAATATTTACAATGATCAAAGAGAGAAGACCTGGCTACTAAATCAGTTAAACATTCATCTTGCTAATACAAACAGGTGTATTTCCATAAGCTAGAGGTGCAAGCATCTCATGGTCAATCGACCAAACACCTGCATTGATGAGTGGTGTGGGGACATTGAAAGAAAACAACAATCTGCAAAACTAACTCCATTTATTCTTCTTTAGGTTTTACTGCATTTCCAACTGTCAGACTTACAGAGCTGGAATCTGAAGTGAGAATGAAGTAAATAATGCCCATCCAAGATTGACACTTGTCTGTGTGTTACCCATTGAAAACTGCACTGCCAGCTGTTTCAAAACTCCCTGAAACCTCCAAGCCCTTTAGCAAGGATGAACACCACCACTCAACCCGTGAAAGGTCATACAACTATTTGCTATGTAAAGAGAAAAATGGATACATATGGGAAATCAGGAGCATTCCTGCCACTCTAAACTTGCTGAAACGTGTGAAATTAACAATAAGAAAATGTCCTTTCTTACTATTCTACCTGTATGTCAAAATTAAAAAAGAGAGAAAAACAAAACAGCCTTTCACTTTTCATCCCATAAGGTACCCACACCCATTACATCACATAATAAAATTTCTTAGACTTGGCTTTGTATCCATCCAAACTTATTCTGATTTCTGCTTCAATGTGAAACTCCTTACACTACACATAAAGAAGCAGTGAGATTTTAAGAGCACTACACAGAAATATTTCTATCTTAAGTAACCCTCATTTTAGGGTGCTTTCCGTTTTAAAAACTCTTTAGTTGTAATGGAACTCACTTTGTAAGTGTTCCACACAAGAGAAAATGTGTTGTAAGTAGCAGAAAGTCACTGATAGCCTATCCAAACATCTACCAATGGAGCTGGGCTTCCATATCTGCTTAATTCACTAATGTTAATTAAAACTCTGCAGAAGATCTTCAAGTATAATGCCTGAATTTTTAGATTACATGACACTTGAAAAGTTCAAATAACGCACATCTTACTGATGCACAACATAAAAACTGATTTTCAAGAATAAGGGTCAACAAGGCACCACAGCATTATTACAAGGAACTCAATTTACTGTTTCAGCCTCTTCATTTTAAGATATTGCAGTTTTATCAATTTTTTCCACACTTTAATTTGTTTGATTATTAGGCAAATACCATATCAAAGCAGTGAGACTAAAGAGAAATTTCATGCTCTTGAACTTCAGTAAGAAATGCCCACCAGCAAGAAAGTGAATACAATGCAATCTTGAATTGCCAAGGCTCATCTCAGCCCCAAAGAGAGCAGGTAGGTGGTGCTTAGAAAAATACAGTTGTCTGCAAGACTAAGTGCATTATGAGAAGCTTTTCTTTCCCAGGACTATTATTTCCTGATTATAATAGCGTCACCTGATATTTTTCTACATCAGCAGGAAATAACAACACTTTGGGATTTTAAAAATCTCTTTGAATGTGTAAAATAATTTAAACATACGGTGTTCTGCATTATCTTTCAATGGGATTGTACTCTGAGTGGGTATGGATATGATTGCAGCATTAGCTTTTCCTCTTCTGCATTTTGAACATTTTTCCTCCGCTCATGTTGATAGGGGGGAAAAAAAAAAGTATCCTCAATCCACTAAAATAAATACTTCTGTTGTATTCTGTTGCTTCAGCAATGAATAAAGCAACCATACAGGTTTATAATATCAATTCACAGGGTTCTTTCTGCTTCAGTGAACTGTTACTGAAAGGTTCAGAACAAAGCTACAGGCAGATCGGACAAAGCTGCTGGAACAGGATTTACATTATACTCAAACTGATAAGACCACATCAGAGAACTGCTCAATCTGCAGTACCTTTGCTCAGAGTAGCACAAGGACTGTGAGTATTTTGGCTCTCAGCACCTGATCACAGAATCTGTATTACACCTACCAGTTTAAATGCCAACCCAGTCTCACCTCCATAGGATCATTTGTTTGTCCTCTTCTTCCTTTCCACCCTCTTTGCCAAGTGCACTGGGGTGGGGATAAAATGGGATCCCAGAAAAGCTACAGTAATAGTGAGTTATCTACTGTACTCATATAGGTATGAAAGGGAGCAAATTACCTCCCTACTAAAATCTACTGTGATCTAATGCAATTAAAGTATTCTATATTCAAATAATTAGTTGACACTTCTGGGTGGAAGGAGGGAGATTGCATCCCAAGGGAAGGCAAACATAATGCTCAATAAATAATTAATTAAATACCACCAGGTGAAGTCACTGCCTTGGATTTCTTACAAGAAATGGGTTTCTTTGTGCAGTCTTAGATACAGTCACATTTCTGAACACGTTTCTGCTTCAAGTAACTGCAACATTTCAGGTTTTTCCTTCTTTCTCCCTTAACCAGCTTTATCCTTGCAGCTCACACTGATTATGCCAGGCTACCCCAAAGAATCCTGGTTTCCTTGTTGCTATTGAACATTCAATAAACATTCAAATAGAAAACATTTGTGCACAACAATAAAGTGAAAGCTTTAATTAAAGCACAAAAGAAAACATCACAGCATTTCTAGAATGTAAAGCTGCCATTCTAGAGATTCCCAATTACCTGCTACAGGGTGATTGCCTCAAAGTTCCTGGCTCAGTGCGGTACCTAACACAGATTTTTTTTTTTGCATCACCATCACGAGCAGTCCCTGGTTACACCTCTTCTGGCAACCAGTACTGTCCACAAATCCAGCCTTTTGCACTTAAACCATAGCAATAGTCGAGCAGCAGTTCAAAACCAAGACCAACAATTCAAATGCACATTGCTTTTGATGCCATAAGCACAATGGCTGGACTCACCAGGGAGGCAGGATGGAAAGGGCTCTGCGCCAAGGCTCGGGATTGACTCCTGCTGCCACCGACTGCTGTTTGCCTGAGCATTTTGCACTGCACTGTTCTGATCAGCCACAAGTTTGGGGCTCTTATTACCTCAAGCAAACCTTGGCTTTCAGGAGCACGTTTTCTTCCCAGAACGAGACAAACACTGAAACGGAACTGATTTGTGATCCTCAAAACTCCTGACTCAGCAAGACAAAAAACAAAGGAAAGGAACATCTTTACCAAAGGTAGCAGGAATAATGTGTCTATAGCAACTTTGCTTACTGGAATGAAAAAATCCCAAACCCACCAGATACATTAAATGTTAGTAATTGGAACAGCTCACTAAAAAGATACCACATCACCCAAAATTAGGACAGCAACACAGTGGAATATTTACAGTAGACTGTAACTAATGGTTAAACCAGCATATTATTCACCTATAACCTGTGAATGAATATCTTCCTTTCATACAAAAAAATGAATTTTAAGAATGTGACACCCACATAAACGATGCAACTCTGTACCAAATTGTTTGATTGATGATGTTTAGTTACAAAGAAAAGAAGAATGGTGTTAAATATGTAGGGAAGGTGCTTCAGAGAAAGGTTTTAATGGCTGTGTTCATGAAAACATACACACTTCTTCTGAGCAACTTCCACTTCAGCTGTAAACTTTGCCTTGGCTGTATGTTCTTTGGCAACACCTGGTGGAATTTGGATAAAACTACAATAATATTGTAAAAGAAAAGTTATGGCAACTCTTGGACTTTTTGTCTAAATACTTCTGAAGAAGCTACTTCAGCTGTTCACAAAATGCAAACTTCAAGTTAAGAGGAAATAGTTTCCTGGGTTCTAGAAAACATCAGTGGGAATTTTTATAATATCAAATTCCATATTACGATAAGTACAATATCAAGCTTTGATCTTGAGATTAGTAGTCTGCTTGTTTTGCACTATTATAAGGAAAAAAACCCAGCAAATAAAATTTAAAAATGCCTTCTACTTAATGTAACCCAGAGAAAATAAAAGCTTTCACATTTACAATATTAACTGGCACTCACAGCAACAACTCGAGGAAACTGACATCTGTACATAAAGAAATGCAATGAAATAATGCACACGTTTAAAAAGACATTTTAGAGAAAGTGTCTGACCCCATTTTGTACTTTCTCTGTCAATGCCTGAGAAAAGTTTGTCCATTTAGTCATTAACAGACAGAAGTAATTCCAACTGAACAGAGAAGATGTGTCTGCTCTTGGCACAGACCTTCTGAAATTATAATCTGTCAAAAACTATTCACATGGTGGGAAGAAGGCTTCTCTTCCAAGTGATAGTACAGAAAGTATTCAGCATAATATGACACAGGATGTCAAATTAGCCTTGTTAGAAATGCTGTAATTAACAGAAGAGAGCCCAATGTACCTATCACATTTGTATTCAAATCATGCTGAAGAGTTCTGAGGCCCAGAAACAAATTTTTTTTTTAATCTTTGTTCCCCTATCAAAGCACTAAAACCGAGTAGACTTTCACCCCAAGAATAACATTTAAACAGTATTTGTGATTTATTTTACCTTTATACAGCCTAGTAATAAATTAATGAAGAAATCTATTGACACAGGTAAGACTAACTTTTATGGAAGACTTTCAACTTATTAAAATCCATTGAAAACAATTCTGGATTCTTATGTTTGGAAATGCACTACCTCCTTTGCAAGTTGGCTTTGAGATGTCAAACATTTTTTTCAAGCAATATTCAGAAATAGAGCCTGTCTCTGATACATTCATTTTACAAACAGATATAAATCTGCAGGTTGAAAGCTAAGCCAAGATGAGGAATATGCCTGAATTTTACTAAAATACCACTGTGACAAGGAGTTTAGATGTAATGCAATTAAGCACAGAAGTAACACTATCCATTTGAAAATCAGGATCTCAACTTTAAACAAGAAGCCTGCTTACAATTTCACCAATGCCTTTCACCTAAGCACTATAAAGCATTTGGCAGTAATTAAGAAACTGAAGTTCCAAGAGGAGAAGAGTACAGGGATCACTTAACCTGCCACTGAAATGCCTTTTAGGTGAAGCATCGATGCACCAGGACATCCTACAACTGCTTTTGAAAGAAAAGGAAGGGGAAAGCCTGTATCATGTTAAAAAAACAAAAAGAAAATCGAAGTTACACCTTAGGTTGTAATGTCGGATTGTGACGTTTCATAACCAAGAGCAGATGTGACTTCAGCATCCTGGGCTTACTAAGAACCCCAAAGTAAAACTTCTTGCATGTTTTCTGTTGCCTTGGAAAATTTGCAAAACTGTCCTTTGCTTTAATGACTCAAGTCAAGAGCAGACTGATTTCAGCTTTGTGTCTCATACTGCAGCCTCACAATGTGTGCTGAAGATAGAGCTCAATCTGCATGACTGCACATTTCCACACTGCTGATAGTAGAAAGATACCTCTTTAAATTCTGCAGCTCAGGATTGTACAAATCTGAGGGAAATACGTTTTTCAATTAATAGATTTGGGCTTTTTTTTTTTTTTCCTCACTTCAGCTCCTTTAAGAGGTATTTAAAAAATAAAATTAATAAACAAGTCTGTTGCAATTTAGATCATGCATATCTTTCATTTGCTTTAGAGCTGCTACTAGGAAAAAGGGAGAAAGGTAGTAGACAAAAGGTCCAGCAACTGAAGTACAAGATTCAACTCCTTTAAATGCATTTAAAGGCTCTAAAATGCCATGTTATAGTATCTTCCCCAAACCATTCAGTTTCTGCTAGATTTTGTACTTTTGTCCCTTTGTATTCGCAGACTTCACATAGCTTCTCCCAGGCTGGCAGGCCAACATATTAGAAATAAAATGCAATTCTGGTATCTGACACTTCAATTTAGCTTCTTCAGTAGCAAAGATCATCAACTGCACTGCTTTCTCCCATGACAGAAGATCACCTAAATATCACTTAACTGATGTGAGCTCTGTTGGTAATGCATACACTGTCTCCCCACTACATTACCACCATGCTGCCTAGAACAAAAATCAATTTTTAATTGACTGGATTATTTGAGGAATGTGGCCCATCCACTGTGCACTGCTGATAGATTCTCCTAGTTTTCCTGTCAGCAAAGACTGTAAAATTTCAAGCAACTTCAATACAGTAATTCAGGGATTTATCCAGAAGCCATATGAACAAATTAACATCACAGTTTTTTCAGTACTACCCCTCCATTATTCTCTCTCCTGGCTAGCCAAGTGAGGACTCTAAACCACAGTACAAATGAAATAAAAACAAACAAACAAACAAACAAAAAAACCAAACACTGACACTGAAAAATGATGAGTTTTTCATTGAAATTAAAATCATGCCTAGAATCTAAATGAATAAAGAACACAGAGGACTAGAGAAGACTTGAAAAATTCCTTTCCAGGCATGGAAAGTCAGCCAAGGGGTTACACTTCAGAGTATCAAACCTGCAAGATCCAGGAACAATGTGCAATTCCTGGGCCCAGCAGCAGTCCAAGTAGGATTTCTCACCTCAGTACCATTCCTGCTTTCCTCAGTAATCATTGCTGCCATGAGATACAAGGCCAGGCAGTTAAGGCAAAGAGTTGACATGAAAAAATAACATTATGCAGATGAAAACATGGGGGTCAGGGGGTATAAAGTTCTCAACACTTCATCAGTAAATATTGCAGTAAGCAATTTTACAAAGCACAGCACAAACTGTTCACTGACTGGTGTAGAGACCATGAAAGTCTCTGCCCCTTCCACAAGTTTTCTGCCAGGTCTATAATTTTCCTAACTTTTATCTTTCCGTTTCCTGCTGCTGAAACAAAAGACAACTGCACTGATGTCCTGAACAGAAAATTCCAGTCTTATACCACGGTCCTTTCCAGTACAGTCAAGTGCCAAAAACTCTGCACTGCACTCGCATTAGCTGTAATTGATTCTTACCAATGTCAAAAACCAGCACAGCTCCAGAAACTGGAAATTAAAGACCCTACTATATGGCCAGCATAGATCTGTATAGGAGATATGTTTGGCTTCTTATGTTTCTGATTCTTGCTTCAAAAAGCTCCAAAATACACATTTTTTCTTTAGCCACAGGCATTAGAGCCAGACTAAGTGGTTGGATTACCTGCAGTACAAACCTGTGCAANGATCTGTATAGGAGATATGTTTGGCTTCTTATGTTTCTGATTCTTGCTTCAAAAAGCTCCAAAATACACATTTTTCTTTAGCCACAGGCATTAGAGCTGGACTAAGTGGTTGGATTACCTGCAGTACAAACCTGTGCAAATTTAGCCACAGCCAGTGTTCTATCCAATAAACACATGCATCGGGGGGGGTTTGTGCTGGTTTTAACAAAGCTGAGAGAAGGCAGAAATCCCTGATTTTGCATAAAGTCAGAGTGACACAGTGAGAGAAGGCTGGATTTGGGTTACACCTGTCAGTACAAAGTGGGTTTGGTGAAGTTTCTCTCAGATCAGCAGCTTGTACCCCATTAGCCTGACATTTCTAATGCAGTGCAGAGAACTTTTCTCTTCCACTTTAACAACAAACCAAAACTTCTTTTCAGAGCTCTATCCACTTTCAAGCTGCTCCATGGGCTCCTAAAGTAGACAAGAACAAAGAAAGGGTTCCAACTTTTTTTTTTTTTTCC
>VZTR01032150.1:802170-832332 GCA_013400775.1 Chaetops frenatus
TATAGATATAATATATAATAATATATAGACGGATAAAGAGAATATATCTTTCTGTAATACATAAAAGCAAATAGCAGAATTCAGAATTTTGGTTTTTATCTGTGTAGAATTTCCTGTCTACAGAAAGCCATTAATAAATAACCCATGCTTTGGTCAGTTGTCTTCTAATTTTTACTTGCTTCTTTCTAAAGCATCTTTTCTTGACTCCTTTGTAGGTAACAGGATGGACTGTAAAACTCTCTTCAAATCCTAGATGTTTCACAGAGAAAATTCTGAAGACATTCAAGGCACCTATTAACAGAATCCTCCACGTATTTTTTCAGCTACACATCTTTGTTCTTTGTGTTATGTATGGAACTTCTATTTTACAGTTTTCTAAAATGCTGCTTCAAACAAGTAATGATGGAAAACAGTATCTGCCTCTGGCTACTTGCAGGCTTTTTAGCTCACAGAGATTCCTTCAACCTATTTTACTTACACCCTGTTTAACTGTTTCTGATATCAAGTTTATGTCCATCCTTGGTTTACAAAGCTGTGATTCCTCCCTAACATTGCAAATATTTTTCTTTAGCTGCAGTCCCTACCATCAACAGTTCCTCTTCTCCCATCATCCTAATGCTTCGTGCCATAAACCCTTATGAATTTAATTTAGGTACATACACTGGTAAAAATATTTAGTAAAACCTCAACATTTCTGCTTCTCCATTTCAAACATTCATTTAATAATGCAAGTCTATTAATCTGATGAATGCTAAGTACAGGACAATGTGCAGATACCTAATTTTACCCAGAGGGAAACAAAACAATTTCCAAAAAGCCATCACTTACTACAGCTCTCTGTTGATATTTCAGGAATGTATTTGTCCCTTGGATATATTCAGAAAGCATTCTACAAGCCTACAAATGCATCTTTTTAATAACAGTACCACATAATTCTTCACTGCTACAGAGAGATGAAAAAGTGCAAATGTTTTATCTATCCCCAAAACAAAGGTAATAAGGCTTTGTCTTTGCTTTTTTTGTGGTGCTTTAAGCATTTACCTTAATGAGCTTTGTTTCTGTGCACCTCTGGAGAATAGTCTTCTGCCCAACAAAACAATTTATTGCCCAGAATGTTACTACTGCTGATAAAATCTTAGCTCCTCCAATACTTCTGCCTTGACAGTTAATACCCTAATGTTTCATTTACAGCTGAACAAAGCAGCTTATCTCTGCTAAAAGGGGAATTAGTTAGTAGTAAGAAATAATTTCAATCATCTGTTCTGCTTCCCAAGTAAAGTGATGACTTGGGCATTCTTGCTTCTATCTGATGACAGGTGTGTTGCAGTTCTTGGAATACAGAACAGATCTGTCACACAAGCTTTGTAATTCCTACAATGCAGCTACACGGATTAGGGAAGAGTCAGGTCTTGGCTGTCAAAAAAATCTGCAATCAGCAGAGTGTGGCAGTCAGCACTTGTACTTTACAGTTAGGGCACGGACTCCAGGGAAAAGAATCAGTCCTGATCAATAAACAGCTTCATTTTCTATCTGCAACTCTACAGAATATTCCAAGTATATGTAGATGTGAAATTCCCTATTAATAACTGAGTCGGTTTTGTTGACCGATCAGGCTTTGTGGCCTGTGCTTTGCAAAAATGGCTTTGATTATCACCTTACTGTGTAACTACCTAATTATTTATATCCCCAAGAATGAAAACCTACTAGGATTTTATCTACATATCACACACAGCAAATCAGTTGTGGGATTCCTCTCTAGAGTAGCTGATATCTACTTGGAAGTCTCTATGGCAAAGGACAAGGACTGATTTTACCTTGATGTCTGAATGACCTTCTCTTTCCAGCATCAGTTTTTCATGTTGGTAGATAATAAGGTCACCTGAATACTTCAGGGAAAGCAGCATAACATTTGCCCAACACTGTGTTTTCTCTGTGCTAATATTTTCTGTGAATAATCATTTAGTTTGCACTCAGTTTAAAATAATTACAGAAGTGATTAGAAGTATAGTGCTATCCTTGAGTTCTCCAATATTTGGTTCTTCAGCAATTAATGAGAGCGTGAGAATTTGTAGCTAATACTGTTTAAATTCAATATCAGTTTTATGAGGAAAAAAAATGCATTTTAGGGGGCACTGGTAAAAAAAGTTGCAGTTGGAGATGAAAGGGCATTTGATAAAAAAGTCAACATATTATTTTCTCATGCAATAATGCTAAATTAAGTTGGTATAAAAAAGAGGCACTGTCATGCTGCAAGCTGCCATGTGATCCTTCACTCAGAACTGTCTTGATGGAGTTTCAGTGGATTTTTAAATTAATTGTACATTCTTTTCTGAAATTCTCTGTAATCCTATCTCACACTCTTACTTCTCAATCACAACTAAATTCCATAAATCCATTTAAAAATTCATTTATTTAATACATGCAGCAGTTATACTAACACTATAAAGGTGTCCAACATCTGTCATCCGTTGCATGATCTCAAACTCTTTCTGCAACAGGCATTTCACTGCCCACTGGGTGTCTTCTTACCCAGCTCTCCAGAGATGCCAGACCAACCCAGTGTTATTTCTGCTCATGTGTTAGTCCAGGCACCTGATCAAATTTTATATGGCTAAAAGGTCACTCTGATCCTCTGCTAAGACAAATTACTTCATTCTACTTTAACGAGTCTTATGTTGTTATAAGCAACTGGAATGGCCTGAGCAGCCCTTTCTATCGAGGGTTCAAAAAGCTGTCTACTAAAATCTGAATTTATACTTTAACTGAGCTTAACAATGAAAATCTTAAATGCTTCCTTGGCTGCTGCACAACATGGCAAATTCTGCACAAGGGAAAGTTGATTAATCAAAACGTTGGGATCAGAAACGAACAATCATTTCACACATATTTGTGCAGAAACCCAATAGTACTCAATTAAATGCTGCTAAAAACCAGAAATGTGGATTATTTCACATATCACTGGACTATAACTGTCCTGAGCTGCAAAAGGAGCATCCAGGCACAACAGTTCAAAAGGTGACTCTGTAAGAACGTGGCTGGCAGAGTATTTCCTCCAGAAAGAATCAACTGCAGGAAGCCATTAAGTGAGCAAAATATTCCAGACTATTTCTTGTCCTCGGTGTTGAATTCTATCAGCATGTAACATTCAGCTGAGATAACCACAGACCAAGGTGCTTGGTACTAATTCTATTAATTTTTTTTTTCTTTTTATAATCGTTCCTTACTACTCATCCTTTTTTTTTTAAATTGAGCCACTAAAGAGGTTAAAATGAACTGATATCACAGAATCACCCAAAACAGCAGCATGTTTTGTTAATTTAAAAAGGCCAGAAAGAGAGCAAAAACTAATCCTTGCATAGTCTCCTACCTGTATTTCAACCTTTTGTTTGTATGCCTACATATATATTGATACATACACACTGCAAATGGCTCCTCACCTCACTTCTAAAATAACCATATATCCAGATATAACAGTAAAAACATGGATAGAATGCTTTTTGTTCACATGAATCATCGAGGTACACACTGGAACTACACAAAGTAACTTGGGTGAAAGTTTAAAATGCTTATTTAGCAGATTGCTTAACATGAATAAGTGCTCCAAAAGGCATTGCAGGAAAATATAATGATTATTTAAGAGTGTCATGAAAGGTTTAGATCTGATAAAATAGGTGGAGTATAAGTACTGCTACCCAACCTGAAAAAGACAATTTTCTTTTTGGTTTAGTGACAATCCTCAATAAAAGTATAAAGAGAATATGTAAGAAGGTATAAGCTGTAACAGCAACAATTGTACAGACAGCTCTATGTAAAATGAAATTGGGAGAGGATCTGGCATAAAAGAGAAGCTTTAGGCACCCTCACTATCAAACTCCTAGCTTATAAATACATATTTACACTATGCTAAGTCTCAGAGTTCCTACTACCAAGAAAGTTTCCAGTGAAGGAGCATTAGCAGATGTGGTGCCACAGAATCTTGAAGATGGTGCAGATGAAGCTGGATTTTATCCTAATTTATCTCTCATGCCAGTAACGACAATGTCTACATACACAGAACCATAAAAGATCTATTTGGCCCAAAGTGCTTTAATTTTAAGTGCAGGTACTGTGCTACTGTTAATCTTTGCAAACTGTATTGTTTTACTAATGCATGCATGAAAGGGTAAGCACACAGCTGTACCAGATTTGAGTCCACTGAAAAAAAGCATCATTGAGACATCCCTTCACTGACACTTTGCCTCTGAAATTAAATTTTGCACAAAACACGAGTTCTTGGAAAGTAAATTATGAGTAAGATTTTATAAGTGAAAACTGTAATTAAGGAGTTGATTCTGCAAACATCAGAATTGTCTTGAGCCACAGTGGAGTTACCACTTGAAACATTTAGTATAATTTCAAAACATGTAATTTTTTCTTTCTCTGCACTTACTATTAATAATTTTAAAAATATACAAATTGACAGCATGCACAGAAAGATGTGGAAACTACCTATTTGCTGCACACTGTGTAAGTTCAATTGTCCATAACTGCTTAAGAAAATTGAAAAATAGCAAGCACGTGGGCTGCATGCACCGAGTGAGGTCACTTCTGTTATTTTTTTCCACATCATCACACACTGTGTGAGCTGCATTTCCAATACACCTTCCCCTGAAATTAGGTAACACTTCTATTTTTTCATTTTTATAGTATACAAACTATAATTCCTTTATCACAGAAATCTACATTAGTACCCCAGAAAACGCAAGGTTTAGGAAAAGCAGCAATATCACCAAATATCATAGTAACGTGTGAATTACTGAATGTTGCTGAGAAAACACAGATTTCTCATTTTTCATGGACAAATTTAGCTGGTTAATCCTATCAACTGCAGGGATTTTGGCAGTTGAGAATGCCAGAGCATCTGTGACTTTGACTTTTCTTGGAAAGAAAGCAAAGCTGGAAGATAACTCCTGAGTCAGGGAGTTGAGTCACCTGCTAGGAAGCCACATGATGTAATTTTTCTTAAGGGTAGAAATTCCTTCTTAAAATTTGATAAGTGCTTGACCTCCCCTGGCCCATGCTTAAACTGGAATCCTGTTTCAGAAACTCCCTGATGTGACTATTTAAAGGTTCTTTTACATCTCTCTGTAAATGATTATGGCCAGCATGTCCCTCTTTAGCTCTCATGCCTTTTAGCAAAAAATTCTGTCCATATCCTGTCCTCTACTCTCAAGCAGCCACAGATAGGAACAATACCCACTTCTCAGCATTTTCCTTGGCTTCACTAACCATGCTCAGCCCTTCTCCAACATGATCAGCTCACCATTTTTTCACCCTCCCAGTCTCTCCCTGCACCTCTTCCACTTTGTGACCATCTGTCATCACCCATCTGCACCATCTGGTTCACAGGAGACACTACCTGGCCCTGTAAGTCTTGGATAAACCATTAGTTGTGTGTTTCAGTTTGGGACAGAGAATTCATTGCACTGCTTTTGCTGCTTTGGAGCTATTATAGCATTTAATAATACCTTGGACACAAAGTAATGTAGGGTGTCAAGCACAAAGCCACCAGATCAATACCCTGGATTTGAAATTAGGCTCACACAAAACCAGCAGGTCTTAAATGTCCAATTTTGTTACAGATTAGGTTTCTTCAGTAGGACCAACCTCTGTTTTTAACATTTTAAGTATTATACTTCAAGAATTTCTCTAGAAATAAGAAATAAACACCATAAATATCTGTCATTTTACTATCAGGGCCTGTGATTACACTATGCAAAGACTGCTTAAATAGTTGGAGGATATTCTTTTAAGCCTTTGTTCATACCCTTATGTTATGTCTGGAGAGCTCTTTGCTGGCTTTGGCTAATTTTCTTTCAAAATACCTCTCTATCTATTATCATGACCAGCAGTAAATATAAACAAATTATTTCTTCATGAATACACTGAAGTACCTTTAGATTTTTTTTGCCATTTTACAACAGGCTACAATGCATATTAGAATAAAGGTGTCTTTGTTAGGTGGCCGCTTCAGGATGAAACTGTCAGAACAGATGGTAGGACAACAGAAGAACATGACACAAAAAGAGAAAGCATTTTGTTCGATAATTGATCAGTCAGGAAGATTTCCTAATACTGTACCCCAACCCCAACACCACCAGCCACTCAGCACAGTTCTAGAAAGTCACGGAGAGAGAGTTGAATATAATGTAGGACTCTTTACTCACTATGGACTATGTAATGCCTGGTCCACCTGGCTGAACACTACAGGATATGGAGATGTCTCGTGAGTGTGAGCTCATCAAATATGTGAAACTGCTGCTGTGAGTGCATAGGGTTATACTGTCACCATCTTCTTGGCCTAGCAAAAGACAGAATTGGTACATTTAGCACTTGAGGTCAGGTCCTCAAGGGGAATAACTTCAACTGAGCTGTAAGCACAAAAGTGAAAGATCTGGTCTTTGGACTGTAGAAAATGTTGTCCCTTGTTGCAACATTACACTACTAGAACCAAAGACCAAACTGACGTGGAGTTTGTGGTCTAACAACTCTTTCCAAAAAATTCAAAGTGATTTTCATCACCTCAACGATTTTATGGTTTTGGCACATCCATAAAATATTTACATTACCTGCACATCTTTTGACCACTGATGTATTTATTATAAATTTATAATTAAACACAGCTAATATATGAGCAACATGATCACAAATGTATCTCACTTACCAGTATGAAACCATGTAAATTGTCAAATACATTTAGCTCACTGCATTATTCAGGAAGGATATGTATGCATCTGTTTAACTGGTGTTCCTTACATGCCAATTAGTGTAAATACTGTAAGCATGCAAGCTAATGCAAAATGAAAAGTCACTGTTAAATAAATGTGTCTAAAAGGAAAAAAAAAACCAAAACTACACAACTAAAAATCTTATTTTATTTCAAAATAACTTAGTTATAAACATGATTTATAGGTTGACACTCAATTAACACAAAAATCAAACAGAAATTAAGAGTATCAGTGAGCAAGCTTAGTGTAAACAAGTCTATAAAATATGTGTATTTTACACTATATATACACGTACATACAGTTATTTTTAAATGTAAAAATTATACAGCTAAGTTGTGTACAAATAGACATAAATACATATATATGTTTGTACAAGGTACTTCAAGAAATTTTAACACTGCAATTTGAAATTTAAAAGATTACCAGAGGAATTTGCCCTCTAAGTCCACTACATGATCTTATAGATGACTTATGAAATATACATAACTACGAAAAATATTAGTAATTACAGACATCTGTCAAGTGAAGCATAACTCTGATGTCAAGCTAGGCAAGCAGACTGAAGCTACATGCACAGCTTATATTTTACTCAGGCACAGCACACTTTAAAGAGTCAAAAGGAGCAAAAAGAGCTTCAATCCTGCCTCTGACAGCTTGGCTCAGCAGCTTGCATGAGCAAGACAGAGCCACAGTAACATCCACAACACCTGATAAACCCAGAAATCCAGGGGACAATGTCACAGGCATTTTCTAAACATATACAGCTTCATTAAATCACCTGAGATTGGTTTGTGTTGGAAAGGACCTTAAAGCTCATCTCATCCCATCCCATCCCCTGCCATGGGCAAGGGACACCTTCCCTTCTCCCAGGCTGCTCCAAGCCCCATCCAACCCAGCCCCAGGCAGCCCCTGCAAGATTTCTTCCTAAAATCTAACCTGGCTCTGCCCTCTGACAGTTTCAAGCCATTCCCCCAATCCTTTCACCTGTGCCCTCGCTAAGACTCGAGTGGGATCCCAGGTTTTTGACACACAGCAGTGAGCTCCTCCTAAGCCTGACTGGGCCACAATGCCCACACAGAGGTCTCTGCTTTGCTCTGCAGAGCCATTCAATGTTTGCAGTGTCCTGGGTGCCCTGGCAGCTCCTCGAGGCCGATCCCCAGGGTCTCTGCATGAAGAGCGGGGTCACTGCACACAGGTCACTGAGTGGGCAGCCCTGCTGATGGAGCTCAAGTTAAAGAGGCCTCTGTCACCTACAATTTTTCCCTCACTGAACAGCTTCAACACAGTTATTACTCTGAGAAATGAAATAAAAATGTCACAAGTAGTATTTATAGTCTCCTATTAACTATTAGAATCTAGGTAGTCTTCAAAAGAGTAGTTAGTCCTTTACCCCAGTTTCTAAGACTGAATGGTTCATACAGTGCTTGGAATCAAGTTAAGAACTGTTATTCGAAGCAGTTATCTTTCTTCAAAATTTTACTTGATATTCTCCAAAATGCAAGGAGAAAGATAAATCAGAGACGTATAAAACAGATTATATCACAGGCTCCATTTCCCTTTTTCTTTCTAATAATTTTTGGCATTCAAAAATCTATTAGCAATATATTTAACATTTAACATATAAATATGACCAGATTACATCATTATGCTAATCTCTATATACCACATCTAAAGCCTGTTTGTAGGTAACATCTTTGCAGATTAGATGAACAAAAGAAAACTCAAATTGAAAGACCCACACACTGATGTACTTTTCTCGTCTATGGCAGAAAAGGAACAGTACAGATGATAGAAACAAAACTATCGTGGTGTAATGAATTAGGGGCAAATACTTGAAAACTGACCAAAACAACAGTGTGTGTATATATAAACTTAGTCAATGAATGAAAGGTTTCGATTTGATAAGCAAAATATAAAAGCAATTCATGCTGCTGCATTCAAGAAGCAGCTGAGGTGCAAAGCAGGGGAAAGTGTCATTGAAATCTGTATTGATGCTTGCTTGGAACCTGGAAGATGTGATCCAGTTCTGCTAATTCCACCTGCCAGATTGGACTTTGCAAGCACAAGAGCAAGAGAGCTCTCATGATGTGTTGAGCTGAAGATGGTAACCCACAGCACTCAGGAGAAAATAATTTACAAATTGTCAGTTGTTTGTCTGCCTCTCATTCTTTAAGAAATCATGCCGAGTCCCCAGCTAGAACTACCCAAAACTAGTTCCATTTCTGTGTGAATTTCCTAAAATCCTCATGGTTCACGTCAGGTCAGCACTATGAGAAGCCAGTAACAATGAGAGAAATCAAAGTTCAGCTAAGAGTATAAAAATTGGCATTAAGATTGGTACACCATTACCTCTGTGATATAAGTGCTTTAGCAAAAAAAAAATCAGTGAAACTATGAATCTTCTATACAGCTTAGATGAATTACATACTATAAATGCCTTCTGATTAATTACTTATTATCTGCATTGTCTTTGGCATTTTGGAAAGCTCTGCAACAGGTATGTTAAGTGCAAGGCCTAAACTAAACTAAAGAGATTTAAGGAGGCTTACTGGTTCTTGTTTCAATTGCATTACATGTCTTTAAGTAGAAAGTAATTTAGTCTGAAGTGGTACTTAAGCACTATTCCTTTACAGGTTCTCAGCAACACTGCTGTTAAATTCTTAGTGTTCAAGATATCCTGGTTTTATAGTTTAAGTAGAAGAAAATGAGGTAGACATTGTTATTCTCATTATATAGCTTAGGATGTGTCCAGTAAGCACATGGTCTTTTTATTTAGTACAATCAGAATCACTAACAATTAAAAAAAAGGGGTTTTACCCTGTGATTGGTTCATTGAAAGGACCAACCACAGTGTTATAAAAATACAGTGTTTAAACTGTAGGAAACATCACAACTTTCTAACATTATATTGTCTATATACAGGAGAACTGTCATTGTTTAATCTAAGTTAACAAGAATGCCAAGCACCTACATTTAATTAAAGCTATACATCATTCTCGATAATTAGTAATAATTAAGAAGAATTACCATAGTAAATAAGGCAAATAATATTATTTCAACTGAAATGTGAAGTCTGAATTCAAAAACCCAAAATAAACTCCTGGGAATGCAAATACGCCATTATGCAAACTGTTTTCTTTAAGTATGATATAATTTATGTAATGAAATAAATCTATGCTGTTAAAATATTTAGCAGAACTGAGAATAATGAGTAGAGATAGGATTAGTTTAATTAGTTTACTGAAATGGAGTTCTTATAGTGGCTAAGTGTGATATATTAGCTTTTGTCACTTGGAATAAAAAAAGAGGTAATTAGTTCTCATTCAAATATATTGTTTTCTTTGAAGAAGGAATTGTAATATTTTAGCCTGCACGGTAGAAAATAATACATGGAGCATAAAACTTATCATCTTCATCCAAGAGTACACATATGATAAATCAGAAGAAAACAGGAAAAAACTTCAGCATTCAAGAATGGAATCTTGAATAGATTTCACTTACACTGGTGCATCTCCACAGATTTAAATGAAGTGGTAACTCTCAAACTGCACAAGTCTCATCATTTATCCCTGCCTAATTTAAGGTTTGTAACAAATTTCATCCCTCTATTCAGCAACTACCTCATTACCCAGAAAATCCTGTACTCTTGTCCTAAATCACGGTTTTTATCAAACTGACTCAAAATGACCAGGAGGAATGTCTTCCTCATTAATATTTACTAGGCAATCATAAACATATCCATCAAAAGGTCAGAATCAAATTTTATCTCAGCAAAAATAAGAAAGATAAACAAGACCAGGTATCCTCTAATAGACTAAGCATCATTTCACCACCAGAAAATTTCTGAACGGTAATTGTATGTTCCTGAAGACAACTGCATAGAACATATTTAACAAGGAATACAAAGAAAATAATTTATCCATCTTTTCCAAGAAGTTCCAGGAATTTTCTCCTTCAAGAATGGAGCATTACTGCAATCAAGCAACATGAATGTATTTAAACTACAATCTAAAGGCCTAAGCAGTTAACCCTCCAACTGACCACATGCACACAAAAAAACCCAAACCAAAACAAAAAACCAACTCCCTTCCCCCCACCCCCTGGTAACACAGATGGGAGCACGAGGAATACACAGAAATGAAAGGCTTGCAAAGCTATTGATATACTTTTCAGTTAATAAAATAAAGAAATTATGAATGGACCAAATTAATTTTGCTTTCACTCAGGAAAGGGAAACCCTCTGCTGTAGCATACTGAAAAGCCTCAGGCATTGGTATAATAACACAGTCCATCCATCATTTAATTTTTGGGGTTGTTTTTTTGTGGAACATAATTGTTGCATATGCAAGAGCTATTTAGAATGCTGGATTAGAGAGTTTGGATGATTCCATACACAAGTTTAAAAGAGCTCCAAAATTGAAATACAGCAAGTCAATCACAAAAAAAAAAANTTTTTTATAGCTTCCAGCCATACAGACATTCACACAGCACTTCAGCCAGAAGTTCATAATCATTATGAGAAGATAAGAAATGCACCTTGTCCTTGGGTTTGGTTGCAGAGTTTAGGCTGATTGTTTGGACAGAACAATAACATGGACAACTGAGCTCTGCAGGGCACAGGGAACGTCAAAGTCACACAAAGCCTTCACTCTCCATCTATTTGTCCATGTTTCCTACTTGGATCTCACTACCCTCAGACATCACCTCCCAGGTGATTTTGAAAATAAACCCCATACTTCAGAAGTGCCCAAGTTTAGCTTTTTTAAAAGATCTTGATATTCTTACTTGAGGTGAGTTGTCATATTGCTGTTAAGAAAGGGTGATTTCTTCACCTGAGAAAACCATTGCTCTCTTACTAATTGGCAAGTTGAAATGCAGAGAAGCCCCTCATGCACTGCTGCTGCTGACATTCCTCAGTCTGGATATATGCTCCTTCTGAACACATCATGCAGGGTCCAGAAATTGATAATCCATGATCTTCTATTCTTATAGATTACAAGAAAGCTGCATTAAAACAGTATTTGGAATTCTAAAACTCACTGATAGCACAATGAAGACAGGAGAACTGTACAATTTGATTTGCATGTTTTAATTGTAAAGTCTGAACAATAAATTCAGAAGAAATTAACCTGCTGCATGATCTAATGAAGATAATCAAATCAGAAGTGATTTAATAAAGCCAAAGCACACAGTTTGGTACCCAAGAGACTGATACATAATTCATAAAGTTGCCACATTTGGTCATTAGGTCAAATATATTAACTAAGTAGTAAGCTATTCTGAGAACTGGCTATGAAGCCAGAAGATCTTAAACATGAGCAGTGAGTATAGAAAAAGCATTTTGCCTCATTTCTAAGTTAATTATAATGACTTTTTACTAGATGGCTTGTATGAAACTGCATACAGACCAGACTGAAGACTCAAGATGTGTTTCTGGTTTTCTAGACATACTTCCCTATTGCTATATTCACCTCATCTCAGTCCTCCCACAGAAAATACAGTGGGCTTTGGATATTCACAGTAAAAATGCTGAAATCTCTAGAAAATATAGAGCATGATGGAATTCCCCTGCCAGTCAGCCCCTGGGAGTGGCTGTGATACAATACTGGCTCACACATAACAACTCCAGAGATTAAACTTCATCCCTGGTGCTGCTACCCAGGAGCACTGACCCAACAGAGCTTGACATGCCAGCTGTGGGAGAAAGGGCAGAAAGAAAAAAGGGAAGGGAAAAACCTGCCTGCTCTTCCTCATGAAGCTGCACTGGGATAAGGGTGGAGTTTCAGAGTGTCCAATGTTCTGAAAATAATGACAGAGAGGTGGCCAGGAAAAGTGAACTGTTGGGAGGCTCCATTTCTGTCTGCTAGAGGTTAAAATTCCTCCCCTGGCAGGAGTTATGAAAGAAAAAAGAAAGTGAGAAAGACACAATACAGTGACTCTTCGCAAAAATGAATGCTTAACTGTTTAAAACATTCAGCTGGCAGTTACTAAATCCCTTTTAACACTTTTTTAATGCAAAGAAAAAGAATTAAATTTGCGGGGGGAAGAATTTTTACCGGCTTAGCAGCCCTACCTGTACCTGCACCCTCGTGTTGGAGAACAAGTGGGTTTCTTTCTCCCAGGAATAATACACCCTCTTTCTTAAAACAGATCACTTACACAGTCTGTATTAGGAAGCTTCTCAACACAAACACTTCTTTTATGTGAAAAAGAACAACTTTTAACCCTCAGGAAATCAACATAAAGTTTGGGGGTCAAGCACAAAGAGAACGGGATCACCTTGGGGGATTAAGTCAAGGGTATCAGTGAGTTATGGAACCCCAAAATGTTTCTGCACTACCAACAGCCTTTTGGCTCACTAAAAATCCAGCATTATCCCATGTAATACAACTTGAGAACAAGGAGGTATATGATAATGGCAAAACTCAACTGGGGCAGCCTGCTCATGCCATCAAAGACCAGTTCTCAGCTGTACCTAAATAAATTACATTTTGTTTCAGTTTCTCTTTTGTTTTTCACTCTGCTGGAAGAAGAAAGGATGTGTCTCCAGACACATATCCTGGCAGTAAGTCACAGGCAAAACACCACCTGGGCTGATAGAACCATCTGATGTTGCTGCATGGGCTCTATTGAATACGGTGTGATGGTAATTCCAGTGTTACACATGGTTATGGCACCTCCCTCAGTGACAATAATGTACTTTATGGCTTGAAAAAACCAAATTGATACACACCAGACCACAAGATGTCTGATTATATGAACACATATCAAAGTAGATGCTGACACAACACTAAAAAAACAGTAATTTCTTCAATTTAGTCAAGCTCTAACAGAAATCCCATATAATGAAAATACATTATTGTGGGTTTTTTTCCAGTTACATTTATTTATATCTATTGTATTGTAAAAAATATAATATGATCACACCAAGTTTCATTCCAGTGTGTATTTTGTCCATAAATCTGCACACAATGCAGACATCAAGAAACACGTATTAAGCATATGTTTATTACATCATTCCCAGCACTCAGATAAAAAATAAAAGGTTTCTATGTAATCCAGTGTGGCTGCTGGAATGAAACACATGGACTCTACAGAGGTATTACAGGTTTAAGGTCAGACAAAGATTACAGGAGCCCTCTCTAGCCTATATGTTTTGTGGGGAAAAAACATTTGAGCTACACTAAAATCACATCTCTTATCTGGAGTTTATTCTGTATTCATACCCTTTCTTTTAAGATTATGAAAGGAACTGATTCAGCTCTTTTAATAACTGCTAGAGCAGAACTGCTCAAAGAATCCAATTTTCTGTGAACGAATTGTACAGTGAAATTCAGTGTAAGATGTGCCATAATATCACCAAACCTCTTAGAGAAATAACCAGAACACTAAAATAATTTTCTTTCTCCTCCAAAATTTTACTGTGTTAAGATACACTACAGCTGAGAAGAGATACCAAGTGATAGAGAGATGGGCTGAAGAAAACAAACCATTCTCTCACTAATGCAACTTGCATGTAAAAGGGGAAGTAATACAATTACTTTAAAAGCTTTTCTTCAGGCACAGTCCATGCTTTCCACTGATCAGCCATCAATCACACAGAAAGCTCCACTTTCTGCTTTGCCCACAATTTCCAAGTCACTGTGTCCAAGGATGGATTCAACCCCCATATAAGAGGAGGAGATCAAGGAGGGAAAAAAGCAGCTTTTATGTGTGTGCTTCTTCTTAAAGAAAATGGACAGCTCATAAACTAAGATTTTAAACAAAGTTTTGCTGGTGTTTTGGGGTTTTTTTGGTAAGCTTTA
This sequence comes from Chaetops frenatus, assembly GCA_013400775.1. Lineage (NCBI taxonomy): Eukaryota > Metazoa > Chordata > Aves > Passeriformes > Picathartidae > Chaetops > Chaetops frenatus. Next base: position 816,743 of record VZTR01032150.1, read on the forward strand.
CAGTCAGCACACAGACATCTCTAAGCCCTATCAGTACTTGCTGGGATACTTGCACAGTTTTAGCCATGGGCAGTGGAGTCTCACCTTCACATATTTCAAACTACTTTTACTTACAAAAGCAACATGGTACAAGTTACTCATTTTCACATGTAGCAATAATCCTCAAAATGACCAAATCATTAAAGCAGTTGTTACCAAACCTTTGGGCCCTGTGAGGACATATTTAAACTGCAACAACGCTGGGCTGCTCTACCAAACTCAGCATACCAGCAATTTGTTTAAACCAAAAGTACACACCATTAAATGATTCCATGTTACACAATCTTAAAATGTTTTCCTTAAAGAAACTTACTCCAGCAATTAAACAAGAGTAAGGAAAATAAACTTTAACTAAGACTCAGTTAAGAAATATGAATGCCTGTTCGGGCAAGAAAGCAGTGGCCAATATACTGAATTTCAGTGCCCTAAGAAATAATATAAATAACATCATTAGAACTTCCACAATTAAAAAAAAAAAAAAAAAAAAGGCCAACAAAAAAAAGTTTTCATGCTTCACTTAGTTTTTAATCAACCTTGAGAGAAACTTGGTTTTTCAAGGGAATTGTATTTATGCTGATTTAAATAACTTCCTTGTGTAACTTGACTGGACTCAATTGGGGCAAATAAAGAATTAGCCCACTATTCTGCTGAGCTATGAAGGCTTCTCCAGGGCTGCCAGTGACTGAGGAGAAAATCTGAGGACCATTCTAGACTCTTCTAAAGCAGAAGTTTGCCTTTATTGAGGGGAGAGCAGCTGAGGGATGTGCATCCAACACTGCACGAGGGCCATGGCTCCCACCCTTGCATGCCAGGCTGCTGGAAAGCGTCCTGCCCTCAGCTCTCCCTGCCCCTGCCATCTGCCCAGGGTGGCACAGAGCCAGCCTCCAATTGCTCTGACCCTGGCTGAGTATTGCCATGATGAGATTAGATGAAAAGTCCACTGACAATTCCATAGGTAACAATATGTCCAAAATCACTCTTTGGAGAACATGCTTGCAAAATACTTTTCTCACAGGAAGCTAGAAAGTCTCAAGTTCCAAGAAGAAAAGAAACAGCTATGTAGATATAGCGAGTACATAAAAACTAGCCTGCAAAATCATCTGGAAGTTTCCTGAAAAAAAACCCACTTGTTTGGAAATTCTTTTTTTAATATCTCTTCTTGCAATTCCTGGTACTATTAATAGTTTGTGATTTCAGCCTGGAAGTGAAGATAAAGCTAAAGATGATTCACAAGGGATGCTGATGTATGTTCCTCCTTTTCCTCACCAGGCAGTATTTCCCAGGAAACCACAACTGAGTATCAGTGCTACTTTTGAGTCAGTGCTGGATTTCTGCCTAGGAGACAGAAACACCCCTTCTTAACAGTGGCTATTATTTAATTTCAGCAGAATTATTGCCAATTTTGTTTCATTTCATGGACCCTCGCTGCAGAACAAGAAGGATTGTAAATTCAAACCCACCACGTCCTGCACTTGGATCATTTCTCATCAGGACAGCCAGAGCACAGATGCACAGGCTCTGGTTCCCTGTCACTTGTGAGATCCTGTCCTTTTCTGGATGGGTTTTCCTGGAAAGTTGTGTAGGCTGACAATCTGCAAGTTTGAGCATGAAGACAAAAACTGGAAACCAGCAAACAGTTTCCTGCTAGAAAGTGCTTTTAAAAAACCTACACATTCTGCGTGACTGCTTTAGAAGAAACATTCTCAAGCTTCCAGTTTGGGACAAGCTTTATTTTGGACTGTATTTTGCTCAGCATACTTGTGACTATGCATATTGAAACCATCTAAAGAAGGAATTCAAGAAAAAAAAACAAAACAAACAAACAGAAAAAAAAAGTATATTTAACTGAAAAAAATCAACCTATAAATAATCAGCCTACAGAAAGGTGGTGATTTTCCATTAGTTCACCTGTACAATGAGCAAAGCTCATTTTATCAGGTCTTTTTAGAGGTTGGAAAGTGCTGTTCAAACCTCAAATGAAAGGTCACATCTCACAAACGCCACGCATCACCACCACTGGCAGCTACATTTTATCTAAATTATATCTTTACGAGAGTCAAAAATGAAAACATTTAAAGCAACAGTATTTTAAAGGTAAATAACTTTGCACTCCTATAACAATTATCTTGTACACAGACCTAAGAACTCAAACAAATGAATAAAGAAGGAAATGTCTTTGTTGTGTAAAATTTTAGAAGCCTGAAACTGTAATTTAGCAGTATATCTACTTGCATAATGTTGCATGATGGCCTCTACTCCAAAAATCTATATTCTCATGTCTCCAGAGCAATATTTTATCTCAACTTGCTAATGTGCAAGTCCATGATGAACTTTGTAAACTCAAAATTTCTGAGCCTGCAGACAAAAAAATTCTAAGCAATCCTAATTTCATTACTCTCCAAGCAAACCTAAATCTTTCCAAAAATATACATCTCATGAAGTCTCTGCTATTCCTCAATTTAAATGTCACATATTTGTGCATAAGCATCTTGATGTTACATCTGCACTGTAAGATTCCTATATATTGCAATATTCCTATCTATTCCTTATATTTCCTAATTACAAACAGCACTCATTTAGCATCAGGTAGGGCTTTATTTTGAGTGTTGGAATAAGAAGTTTCAATGTGAGTTCAGCATAAAAAAATCCATTTAAAATTTTGTTTTCCCATTAATAACTGAACTTCCTTTTGCCCCAGCAACTCACAAATGTCAAATAACTAAATAACACAGCCACAATAATAGCCCCAAACCCAATAAAGAATAAAATAGCCTTCCTTGCCTGTCAGAGGACCCCATTTTCTATTCTGAGCAGGCAAGCTGAAAGCAGTGCTCTTCTGTCATTCCCTGACAGTTATAGACTAGCTCTGCACCTTATTAAAGATTAAGGTTTGCCCAGGCATTCTCTTTTGGCCATCTCCTGTCTGCAGCCCAGCCTTTATTGCAGGGGAGCTGGAGATCAGCACCACACATTCTGCCTGGAGAGAACACCCTACCTGCAGTGAGACTGCAAAACCAAATGTCACCAAGCCATTCAAAAAGCACTCCATGGAAAAAACACAATATTGCACTTCACTGAGTCGTTCTAGATAACCATGTCCTCTGGGTTACATACACAAGTGATTTCTCTCATTTGGGCTGGTTTTTTGTAGATTCTGAAAAAATAGACTCAAACTACTAACAGGTTGCCTTTCTGTGATGAAAAGGAGACTTTTTTTTTCTTTTTTCTTTGTTAAAATAATTATGAACACAATTATGCAAGAGTTATGTAAGGCTCCATTGCGTGCAAACATTTGCTACCTGGTTTTGGTCTGATGCAAACATGTTACAGCAAAAATTCAGCAGGCTGAGCTACTGCACAAAATATCAGCCTTCAGGGGATTTCCATGGAGCACCGTGTCCCTGACTATTTAGCAAAGACCATCATGAATCATCCACATTTCTTAGGGGCCATCACGAACAATCACACAATTTTTACCCAAAAACATCACAACACTTACGAGATTCCATGGAATTTTTAACACTGTTGTCAAGCCCTCTGTTTGAAACACTTGTTTTTTAAGATGTTTAAAATGTTTTTAAGATTTTTTTTTTAATATTTAAAAAATGTAAGCATTTTTATGAGCACTTCTATTGATTCCCCAACTGTCATTCTAAAATTATTCATTGAATATCATCATACATTTCCAGGCTACCATTTTACTTTCACCTTGATTCCTCTAACTTTTGAAGACATGCTAAAAAGCAATTGCTAACTGTCAACTAGCACAAATTGTAAATAAATAAAAATTTTTTCCATTGAAAAGAATATAAAAGAGAAAAATAAATGTTTTTAACAGGTTATGGTGGTTTCATATAAAGAAAATTTTGTTGGAGGACAGAAAAAAACCATAATTTCCTTGCACTTCAAATGGAAATTATTAGGTAGCAGAATATTCCATATCTTTCAGCAAAGTTTTACATAAACAAAAACTTACAAAGGATACTGGAAAGGTTTAGGCTATCTTCAATGGATGTTACATCAGTAAATGCAGGACAATCAGAAACTTATTAATATGCTGAAAATAAAGGCAGAGATTTCTGTTTGCTTAAGAGAGTCTTTTTAATATTGCTCATTTATAGGAAAGTTCTATCTGTTCAGCCATTATACGAAGTGCTCCATTCACTCAGGGTCTAAACCAGCAGAATTTCACTGGGCTAATGAATCCATCAATAGCTTACCAAGAATTAGACAGATTGATGTCAATTTGAACAAAGGAAACTTATCAGTCAAGTGCCAAACCCTGAAGAGCTGGAAGAAGCCTCGCAGTGCTGCAGGTGCTCAGGCATTTATTGACTGCTGCACTCCAGGTGGGCATGGCCAGCCTGGGGTGGACGTGGTGCACCAACCACACTTTTCAAAGAGGAGGATCCATCAGGGGCTCTTGGTTTTTAACAAGCTTCAGGGCTTGGAACCAGCAGCCCCTTGAGGACACTGTAGCCCTCCAGTTGCACCAGCTGGGAGCACTGCAGGGTACTGGTCTGAATGCCATATAATGCTTGTTGTGGTGGAAAAGGACCCAAAGAGTTATGGGTCACCCTCATAAACTGCTCATGGGAATGTGGTGTGCTTGCTGTTGGGGTAGAGATTAAACCACTGGGGCTCTACCTGCTGAATTATTCCCTACTCAGTCACGATAAACATGCTGAAATGGTGTTTGTGTCCTGTGAACACAGGAAGTTCACTTTTTGGTGGGATCTCTATTTTGACAGGGATTCAAGAGACTTCCTCCACAAGGCAAGCATGATTCTCATCAGAATATTACTGCATCGTGCTTCTCCTGGAAGCAGTGAATCCACAGGGGCCTCTCCCAGCTGGCAGGGTGGTGTGGGCCTCCTGTAAAGCAGCTCCCAACACAGCACCCAGTGAGAGAGAAAATATAACCAGTGGCCGTGGCATCCTGGGGTGGGATGGAACTAAGTTAAAATGAGATAGAAAGGCAAAGGAAAGGAGAAGTGTATTCCACAGTTCTAAAACAATTATTTGCTATTGATGCAGAAATATCATTATTCTCAGTATGAGTCAAAATACATTAGCATTCCATCTGCCAATGCTGCAGCAACCATTTTTCTCCATTTCTGTTTGACCTCCAGCCTTTTATGCATAAATGTCAGGGCTCTTTACAATTAATCATGTCTACAACAGACTAATTGTGGACAACAGTAGTGCAATTAACACAAATTTGCTTCAAATATTCATGAACATTCAAAAAGCATTCATTGACACAAGTGTTACTTACCTAACCACAAAAACTGACAATTCTTTTCTCTTTTCAAGCAACCCCTGCACTAGGAAGCTGAGCACGCCACCAAGGGTGAGAGCAAGGTTGGAAAATATTCCACCAATTCATAAAATACAAGTGTGCTTTGGTATGACTTACGACAAATATGTACTGGGAGAAAACAAGCAAAATAACAAGTATAAAAACTATTCCTGTTTTAATCTTAAGAGTAGGGCAATCCAGTCAATATAAAGACACTAAAATAGACTTTGTGTAATAAAAAATAATAATTCCTAATGCTACCTCAATATAATTAAGAAAAAATATTTTTAAAGCCAACTTGACAGAAAAAAAAACGTCTTTACAAATAAGAACCAATTAGACTTGTATTGTTTCTCTTGATTCATTCTCAGGACTATGCCTGGGACTAAGTTAGAATATCACCAAGGAACTAATGGCAGAAGTCTCTTTAAGCATAGAAAGCTATTTGTAAAGCCTGACCTAAACATAGATGTAGATGACATTTTTCTTTTTTATTTTTATTTTTTAATAGATGCTTTACATTAAAGAATTTCTTGGACAGTTGTGCTATTTCTAATCAGGCCCCATGGCAAATATATTCACCAACCCTCACAGGAATAAACTATTCTCACTTCAAACAATTGTTACAGTTTGAATCCAATTGACTCTAGACAAAAGTACTGAGATAATCAGCATATTAAAGCCAACACTATAACCATATGTTAATTATGTAAATGATTCATTTTAATCAGCTAGAACCATGTAACGAGTTACAGGGAATGCAAATGTAGGGAGTTATTAAAAATCTCATTATTATTCATCTTGGTTCCATGCGTGAATGTATCCATCCAAACAGATGAATTAATAGTTAGATGAAAGATGAAAGAGCTAGAGGGGAAGTCTGTGGGAAACCATCTGTCTTGCTTTGTATCCCTCCCAGGCTTCAACCAGCCTGCAAGAGCTACATGGAGAACAACCCCAGAGCACAGACAGGGACTGTCCACCCAGCATCCCAACCAGGAGGCAATGGTGCCACAAAAATTAAAAAAAAAAAAAAATAAAAAAAATCACAACTCTTCTCACTCCTTCCCAAACTGGGCCAGGAGGTAGAAAGGGACACCAGAATAAGTTCAGGTGAATTTCTACAGGAATGGGGTTCAGTGCTGACCAAAAATACATGGCAGGTATTGATTTATGCAGAAGTTGTGCAGCATTTTGAAGGCTTATCTAAAGAAAGGCCTCTTACTATTGTCAATTAGATGTTAAAAGACATTCAGGACATACTGTGCTTGTGACCTGAATTAGTAACTGAACTGGTTCTCTTAACTTCAGCAGAAACCCATTTGTGGGAAATACAGAAAGCATTTCAGCAATACTACAGGAGTCTATACTTTGTCTAGTTCTTCCAGGGAACGTGGGGGGAATTGCAATGAATTAAGTCTTATTCCTGCAAGGGCTATTTTTCATTTATCCATTCCCTGAGTTCCCTGAGCAAAGAAAATGAATGCTACACAATAGTCATTTGTAAGAGAAAAAGTAAGGGCCAAATGCCTTGGTCATTCTTGACTGTGCCACCATTTTTCAGCCCTCTCAAGAAAGTGCAACACCACATCTACTGTATAAGAAAACAAGGATTAGCTGGAAAGGTGTTTAAAGCCACAGAAGGAATAAAATGCAATTCTTCTTAAATCTTCCACAGCACATTATTGTAAATTAAAAACATGTCTTTTGAAATCCTTGGTTAAATCCAGCTACTGCTACTCTGCAGGTGAAACCCAAACTCCATAAAAAAAAACTCCTGAAGAACACAATTCGAGTGTAAGTTCATGACAACCTTGAAAAATACACACTTTCCCAATAAATAATTTTCCTTCTAATATAAAGAGTTAACAGAAGTAATTTTAAAAATATGTTTGCCAGTTTTCAGAAGCTTTATACAGCTTTGTTCTTCATACTCTAATTCTTTCATGTTTTCCTGCCTGATGTCTCCTAATGCAGTTTCACTGGAATCATTCTATTTTTGATCTTTAATCCTTTTATATGTTTTTTCTTTGCTTACTCTTGCATGCCTTTGTAGTTTATGTAATTGGGTCTTTGCACCATTTTAGCAGGGTTTAGCACTGTGCAGCTTGTCAAATTTAAGTAGAAGTGAGAATAATCTATCACTGCTATAATAAATAAGCGAGTAAATTCACATATCACCGACCTGAAGTGAATGTTTGCCACAAAAAATGGTAAACTGCAGTTCCCCTCATTCTGCCAAGGCTGGTGAGGCTTTTACACATTTTGTAATCCAGAGACAAATGGAACAGCACAGAAAGTCCTTCAAATCCCTAAAAATTTATTAAAATGGCTACACGTGCAGTGAAACAAGACTTCATTAATTTCTTCTTGAGGTGCCTGTGTAAATTCAACTCAGGGAAAAGTGTTTGACAGCTTTGTAATTATTGACTGACATTCTTCAGCAAAGCTTCAGTGAGTACAGAGCGTGATTTAAGCATATCCCAGAAATTATGAACATGGCAAGTAAAAAAAGAGCATGCCTACACCACCTGAAATAACAAGGCTTTTGGTAATTTTTAAGCACCTACCGAATTTTGCTAGTTTTAAAATCTTTGTAAATTCTACCTTCCTGAGATACTTCACTACAATCTTCAATCATCAAGTATTTTATTATCTTTACAAAATAGCTTATAATCTAGACAAACTTAAAAAACCACTCCTGCATTATCACTATCCACAGAATTTAAAACTATACACAAGTCCTTATCACAAGTCTCCCACAAAACATCACTATTGCATTTTCATTTTAAACTATATGCAAATAGCTCAAAATCTGTCCCTGAAAGGATGAAATCAACTGTGATAACTTTCATAAAATGAAAATACATGATCCATATTAGGCTCCAAGAGAAACAGGACTCTACTTATATGATCCAGACAGAAATGCCTACATATAATTAAATACACAGGCATCCTTCCATATATGCATGAGACAAAATATAGAGCATATTAAGCAAACTGAAAGGAGTTTTCAGCCTTCCACTCATGATTTTGTCCACATTACAAGGATCACTTCCTATTTATGTAGGCATTGATGCATAAACCACAGCACAGGGGAGGATGGCAAATCACAGGGAAAAAAAAGAAACTGCAGAAAGATTGTAGAGACAGGATCCCAGAAGGGTTTGGGTTGGAAGGGACCTTAAAGTCCCAGCCCCTGCCATGGGCAGGGACATCTTCCCTTGTCCGAGGCTGCTCCAAGCCCCATCCAACACTTCCAGGGATCCAGGGGCAGCCACAGCTTCTCTGGGCACCCTGTGCCAGGGCCTCAGCACCCTCACAGGGAAGATTTCCTTCCTAATATCTAATGGAAACCTACCCTTCTTCAGTTTAAGGCCGCTAATATTATAATATGATCGTTTTAATTTACTAAAACCTTGTCCATCATTATGAACCCAAAGCAGAAGAAATCATAGCCTTATTATTGTATTCCCCTCTGTTCTTTCATGATATAAATGGAAAATTATAAATAAACTCCACAATTTTTTCTTTAAAAGATGCCCCAGTGTCTGTATTTTGTGTCTGGGAGGGAGTCAAAAGGCACTCTCAACTTTATACATTTCTCACCACGTTGGACCCTTTCCAAGCTGTCCCCAGTGCTGGTCAGTCAGAGGGGAGAAAGCTCTCACCCTTCTCTGAAACAACATCGTGAATTCCACAAGAACAAGACTTGGCAATGGTCACCTGGAGGCCCTCAAGGAACCTGTGAGGTTCAACATTTCCATCACTCACTAACCCTGACTTGCTCACAGGGTTATTTGTGCTGCACACACCTCAACACATTAACACTCCTGTGAATAAATAAGGAAAAAAAGGTTCTTTTTCAGGACAAAAAGATTTCCCAAAGCAGAAATGTGGCACATATGGGGGTTTTTGAGTCACTTTACACAAAGCAACACAAACAAAAACTGGCAAATAAATCCCACTTTGCTAAGGCTCATTGATTTCACTTTACCTTGTGTTTCTTCATCTCTTTTCCTTGACCTCTTATCTGCCTTTTTCTGATCACAGACTATTTTTGATCCATGCTTCAGCGTTTCAGATCCTATCATCAATATTAACACTAGGGGAAAAGTGGAGAAATGTGATTGTATCTACTGAGAGCTAGGACTCCAATTCAGGAAAGCACTTCAGCATGTGCTTTACTGTAATTTCAGTGCCTCCTTGAACAGGAATACTGCTAAACACATGTCAAAATGCTTCATTACTGGAGGCTGTCAAATGAAATAAGGGTTAATTACAATTTGTAGTGTAAGACTTTACAGCACTATGGCTTTAAAAGAACTGAAGAATTGGTGTATTCATAGTTTATGTTTTGTCACCTATCTTCACAAATTAAAAAGAAAAAAAGAAGAAATTGTATATTTAAGGCAGTAATTCTGCAAGTATAGTGTTCATTATCATCAAGAGAAAACTAAGGTCAGGTAACACAAGGGTCACCCATGTGCACTTTGTTTGCTGTTTTGCCTGTAATATAATCAGTTATCCCTACCAATAACACACTATGATCATTCCCCACGGCGTTGAGGTTACAGAGGAGACCACGTTTCTCCTGTACCTAAATCTGTGCCTTTCTGCTGTGATCTCAGTGCTGGTGTCCCCTCAGACAGTGGCTCTGACTGAACACTGTGCTTGTGCCAAAAGCCACCCCCCTGTGACCACCACAGGGATCGAGCCATGCCCTACGTCACTGGAAAGGCCATGCAGCAAAATGAGGTTTGCTCCTGCATTTCTGCAGTCATGGGGATGTGGGCATTGTGAGGCTGATGGAAACAAACCAACCCAGATGCAAGCATGGGATGTTCCTTTTGTTGGGACATCCAGAGGCACAGGATGCTTTGCCAAAGCCAGGCACACAAACAGATACTGTCACACATCCAGCAGCATCTCTAAATTAAGCCTCGGCTGAACTGCTGAAGAAGGGATATGCAAAAATCAGTAAAGAGCTAGCCTGTGATTTAAACGTTTTTCCTCCTACTTCACAAAATTCGACAGCCAAAAATGGCAGACAAGGCTTCAGAGTGCTGATTATTTAAATAGATTACTTTACAAATGTCACTCTTGGCAAACACATAGGCAACATGATTGCTGTTTCCTTCAGCACTGTATTAGAAACAGACTCAATAAATGGGATGTTTAAAAAAAATCCAAACATTTATGAACTGTTTGAACCTACTGTACTGTGTCTTGTTTACTGCTGCTCTAGGAAGCTTTTCTTAAAATAACGTGTTAAGTCTCAGAGGGATTATCCTGAAATGAAATTTTTAATAACAGCAAAATAAACTCATCCTTCACAGTGCTCTGTGTCTCATGACTTACTGTTAACTCTCACCTCTCCTCCCCATCATACATCTGTATCTACTAGCAAAATTCTATTACCTCCTACTCCAATTTCAGGTACCTGAAGAAAAGTTATGCTTCATACATGTTCTCAAGAAAAGAAATTAGAAACCTAAATAATCTGGCAGATGTAAAAATCTTACCCATAATGGCTCCCAACTGTAGGAGGCCAAGACAAACTCTGCAAGGGAAGACTGAAGCAATGAGGATGGGATGAGAAGGCTGAGGTTGACAGCACTATCCTTAGGTAGATAATGGCCCACTAGGAGAAGGGTGGATATAATGCATTTTGTATGCCCACTCTCCATAAAACAGTGGGAGGTTAAATTACACAAGAAAAGATTTTAAACTCAGACACTGGAGAAAAGAAACCCCTCCAACTGCAAGTGCAAAATGCCTGCCGAGGTTAGAGAGTCCCTGTCGTTCCAGAACGAGCTCAGCAAATGTCTCTCAGGAGTGATACAGGAAAAGTTGATCTTGCTTTCAGGCAGAAAAGCAGATTATGTGATTCTACAAGGTTTCTTCCTCCCCTATTTCCTCTATGTCTTTGATATATATCTTTTCTAGGAGGTAGCACACTTCGAGAGCTTCCTCATTTGTTTGAGGAAATTTTGCATTTTTAGTCTTGCAGACAGAAACCACAGCAGCAAACAGTGTCCAGGAGCAAAGATAAAGAGAAATAGAGCCCTGTAATGTCCAAACTGCAAGGGTAATTAAACATGCAAACAGTTCAGTAGGGCAGCAGTGAAACTGAGGGAACCAAAATTACTTGGATGTTTAAAACAAGATTAAATATCTTCTGAAAGGTCTGCTTTAAGCCAGCCTCCAAGAGAAGTCCTGTGGCATGTACATTTCAAGAGGACAGGCTCAATTATCATCATGGTCTTTCCTGGCTTGAACATCTCTGAATCTGTCAACTGGAAATCCCTCTTCAGAGCAAGGAAATTTTCTTGCATATATGTATACATTCACTTTCTAATTCTGAAAGTGACTAATAATAATAACAACAGCAGCAGCAGCAGCAACAACAATAATAATAAAGATAACAAAAACTACTCAGGTTTTGTTACGTTAGAGAAATAGCTTTCGCCAAAGAGTGTGGACTCACATTTTTTTAACAAAGTGTTCTGCCCTGAGACTGAGGGAAAAAAAGAACCATATCATGTTCAATTTGACTTTTCTATTTCTGCAGTGGGTAATATATAATCGAAGTCTCCTGTCCTGTTAAGAGTAAAAAAGCTAACTATTAAACAAAGTCACAAAGTATGTACACTGCTTTTTCCCAAAAAGGTGTGAAGGGTAATTAACATTAACTACTCTATCATATTCTTGAATCACAACTGTTATTTAGCAAATGAAAACAAACAAACAAACAAACCTTTCTTAATTTAAAACTTGTATCCTCCCCTCCAAGGAAACACAGTGCTGAAGCAGAACTATGTAAGTACACAGAAAAACAAAGTGGTAAACCTAACAAATACTGACAATGCAATAGGATCAGTATATTCACAGACAAATTAATTCTTTAGCTTCAGTCATTAGGTCAGGGAGTAAATTAGACACCACTTAGGCAGTACATGTGAGAACCACCTCAGCAGCTACCAGGCACCATTCTCAAGAAATAATTCCAGAAAGCCTTGGAATGCTTGCTAGCACACAGTGTTCCTTAAAAATACATCTGGGATCTGTTTCTGAAGGTGTCTGATTCCCGACTCACCAGCTATTTTTGTGATATGGATGCCAGATCATATTTTTTTGCAAAGGAATGGAAGAACAGTGACCAGAAGACAATTTTAATTTATAAGATTAGAAAGGGTTATGCCATTTAGTAAAAGAGAAGAGTTTTAAATTACATTAAAAATAATTTCTAAAAGACATGGTGAGAAAGAGTAGAGGTACACAGAATACCAAAAATGCCAAACATTGAGAAAACCTGCACTTTACAAAAGTCTTCAGAATGATACCAAGAGAATGAAGCATTAGACAGACTGTTTTGCTGTGACAGAAAAGAAGTGCTCAAAACCAAACAAAGCTATGAAATATGGGTTTAAATAATTACATAGTCAGGCTGTGATCCAGAAATACTTTTAAGTATTTCAGGTATCTGATCCTGACATATAGAACTCAGGGGAGGAAAATCTCTACAAAGCATTCAACTAATAAAGTGAAAACGTAAACCAGAAATTCTCATCCCTCCTATCCAGAAGCACAGTGCTACACATTTATTAATATTTTGAAATAATCCCTCCCATGCTAAACAAGACTTGAAGCATCACCTCTGCCTTCCTTGATCTCCCATTTCTTATTGGAACCAAGAGAATAAAAACACCCTTCTCAGCATTTTGCCATTATTCTTCTAGACAGAGCACTTTATATTATAAAAAAAAAAAAAAAANAAAAAAAAAAAAAAAAAAAAAAAGCGCTTGGTTCTGCAAGAACCAACCAATAATAATGCAAATAACAAATTTGCAGGCAGATACCTTAAGCCAGGATTATGCCGACCTCAAGATGACCAGAGAGCAGCACATAAAAAGTGCATTTCACAGCCACTTAAACAAGACAATGCTTCTTGAGAACGAGCACCATTGCCACCACCAGTTACCACGAACTGAATAATTCTTAGGCACATCTAAAGGCCGTGTGCTGTGTCAAGCAAGGTTCCAGGCACTCCTCAGATCTCCATCAGTTCCAGTGGATGAACAAAAAGGTATTTAAGGAATACTCTCCCACAGGAACATATCATGTTTTCTGGAAAATGAGTGGAGTCTCACTTTTTTTTTTTCCCCTGTGAAATACAGGTAACTGTGCCTCATCATCTGCATGTGAGACTCAGGACAGGTGCCACCCTATTTCTGCCATGAGTGAAAAAAACCGTGAGATATTAAAGCCAGCTTATATCCATATAAAGAGGAAGTTAACAAAAATATTATATGGAGAACTAAGGCCAGAGGAACAGGGAAACACCCCTATTAGATTTGTGTCTTATTACAGGAAAATAAGAGTGGAATACCAAAGAGGTTTGGTTTGGAATTCTCTTGCATATTTCAGTGAAAAGACTTACTGGCTGCACAGAACTTACAGACCTGGCACAGAGCTTTTTACATTATTAAAAGCCAGGCATTACACAACATAAAAGCAATGTCTATCTTGCATTCTTGTGTCATCCCTCCCCACCCTAGGAAAAAACCCCCAAAACAAAACACAAAAGGAGACTGATATGAAATACCTACTGACATTTTTAGGTCAGCACACTTTCAGAACGTCTGTATAATATTCTGATACAACAAAAATAGTCAATCACTGCAATTTTCTGCCAGCAAAGCATGCTTTTCCAGAATGGCCAACTCTAATGGGTTCAATTACAATAAAAATCACAAAACAGAAGAGCATTTGGTTCTCAGTGTCTTTTTCTACAGTAGATGCTATCACATCACTGGAAATTACAAATTCCACTCTCTGCATAAACATTTCATACATGAGTTCAAAAGTCTGCAGTGCATTCCTCCCTTCACTCCCACTATACCTCTGAAATCAAAAATCTGAGACACATTTCAGACATAATATGCAAAAAAATATATCCCTGCAGTCATCAGGAAGATTTGCCATTATAAAGCTGATTACAGTGACAATTACACTGAATGTGGAACATTAAAAGGCATAACATCACAAGCTCTTAAAGTCAGTTGGCAACATTACACCAAACGCCTCTCCACAATCAGATTTCAAGTCTTCGTATCCTTGAAATGCATAATAAATTTGCTCATGGATTGAAAATGTCTCCTAAATCTATAGCTGTGTATAGTATAGCTGTATCTTAAGGACACATCCTGTGTGGGCACAGACTCTGAGCTGTCAGGCAGGTCTCCTTTGTTTTTCACACAATGACACGCAAAAACTTGCCGCAGACAAAAGTTCAAATGAACTTCCTTCTTTCCAAACCTGTGCTCCCCTGTTGGGAACACCCTCAGCAGCCTTGGCTTACAGGACAGGATGTATATACTGAGCTTAATTGTGCCTAACAATCCTCTTGGCCACTGGAAGGCATTTTCAGATGGGAAATGTGCACCAACATCTGTTACATTTCCCTCTGCCTGATTTTAACTGTTCCTTCACGGGAGAAGGCATAAAAATAAAAACATTCATCTCTGCAGTAAAACGGCCATGTACTCACTCCAGTCAATGCAGCACAGTATGTCAGTTAAAAATGGTGCTCAGAGAATCCTGCAGTGGAAGGATTTCATTTCCTGTAACAGCAGCCTTCCAAAGGTTTGAGTGGGTTTCAACAACTCCTGTCTACAAAATAACTCACCCCAGGAGCCAGTGAGGACCCAGCTTCCCAGACACACTGACCACTGCTAGAATGAAACCAATCCATCTATTTCTTCCCTTACAGAATGATCAGTTCTGAAAAATTTCTTTGGATATCAACAATTTCAGGTAACCTTTAGAAGTCTTCAGAAGTAAATCCTTAACACCCAACGCTTGCCTTCATTTTATATTTCAGATTCTGAATGAGTAAACAATGGAACTACACTGAGTCATTTCTGCACACACTTTTTAAAAATGAATGGGAAACAGCATAACTGAGTTGATAGGGGTAAATCAAATAGGAAGAACAATTTGCCAAAGACTGGCCAGTCTTTTAAGAACTGGGCCTAACCCCAGCTGCTGTGCTTCAGCTGGCCTCAAATCCTCTCGTATTTGGTAGCAAAAGTGAGACAGATATTTGTTTTAAATGAAAAGAGAAGACAAGGAGAACATGGAAGACAGATTTTTAAAGAGTTGGTCACAGTTTAAAATAGTTCCAGGATTTCAAGTTTGTTTTTTTCTGGTTTTAGACATAAGGCCAAAAATAAAAAAAGAGAAC
>VZTR01032150.1:832337-896350 GCA_013400775.1 Chaetops frenatus
GTGTCTAGATTTAAGATTTTTTTTTAAAGTAACAATCAAAAGTGTAATTTATTCCTGTGCTCCAGAAGGAGGGGTTGCTCCAGTTACATTTCATTTCCCTCAGTGAGAGGAAGGCTGGTGCTGTGTTTTCCACGTTCACCTCAGAGCAGACTCTTGCGTGACTTGTCACAACAGGACACATTCAATTGCTCATCCTCCTGCTTCTGTCTCAGGACAAGACAGAAAAGATTGCTGCACTTCTGAAGGGAACATTCCTTGGAATGAAGATCAAACAGTGAACCCATGCTCCCTATAGCATGGACCTGAATAGACACTTTCCAGGTACCACAAACGTAAAAACCACTCTGTAGTAATTCATTGCTACAAATGCATAACAAAATATAAATTATTTAAGATGCTGAGGATCAGACTTTTTCATGTATGGCTTAGCCTCTATAGAATCAATTTTTCTTGAGATTCTGTTAACAATCCTCATAGAATTTGCCTTTTCTTGTTTTTATATACAAACAGTCAGAATTCTCTTCCATCCTGGTTGTTTTTGATGACTCTAAATAGTTTTCATGGTTTTGGAATTTTTTGCTTTTTGTGGGATTTTTTTATTAACTGAAGTGAAAATATTTTCATTCTAACCAAGTACTGAGATACAGTTGTAGAGGTTTACTTTCTGTATCTCAATTGTCAGCAAGATAAAAATTCATTTAAAAAATTTATTCATACACTATTTTTCAAGTCAAAGAGAAAGAAAACCTATCAAAAGTGAGCTTATTTCATTAAAACCAGGCTGTTCTGTATTTCTTAAAATATTAAAAATGTATCTCTAAAATAGTTTTTGCATAAGCAAGATCTAATACATCAGAGAAACAAGACAAAACCTAAAAAGGTGGTCAAGCACTAAATCAAACCTCCCAAAAATAACATCAATATCCTGTCCACATAAAATACATGGAGAGATAAAATACTTAGAGAGTAAGGAACCATTCTGCACAGAGGGTAAACAGCTTCAAACTTGCTTTCAGATATGTGAAGTAGGTCCCATCATAGAGAGTCTGTTCAGCATCCAGCTGAGCTGAGCTGAATCCCCTGAGCTGCCCTGACAGAGCAAAGTTATCTCCAGGGAGCAGCAAAGGACTTCTCAGGTTTGCTAATTCCCTTCTGTGAGCATCACACCAAGGCTAGCAGGGAAAGAAGGAATGATTCATTCTGTATTATTATCTCCAGGATCATTCACAAATAATGCAGGAAGATGTGCTTCCCCTCACCTCTAGTCACCTTTTATTTCTCAACTGTCATCTTGCTTTTAACCAACTACAGGGCTATAGCTTTTAAAAAGCCCGGTTTTTTCCAAACCTGTTCTTATTATTCTCTTTGGAATACTCACCCATGTTTAGGTTCTGATTTAACATAATTGTAAGGTTTCCTCTAGAATGAAAGTAAAATGTTTGGAAATTCTCTTTTTCCTCTTTCTTGGTTTCAACTGTCAACATGGTTTGTTCTCAAACTATTTGAAACATGCTTGTATTCAGTACCACTGTCAGAGCAAATAAAGACAGCTGATGTGTACCTGCACAGCTGCTAGTAATTTACAGAAAAACCCTTGCATTTGTATTTTGGAAGCACTCTCTTGCCTAGGTTGGATGTTTTGAAGCTTACAGGTATCTGGAGAAGCATTTTATTGAATCTGCTATACATTAAAATGGAACAGAGAAAGCAAAGTGTCAGACATATTTATCAAAGTAAACCAATATAGGAACAATCTGCCATTTTCTTCTCTGTGACTTTTAAATGCTACTAATTAGCAAACAGGAGGGCCCTGCATGCTTTGGAATAACATGGCAAAGTGAGGACAGAGACATAAGTGTTCTTCCAGCACTAGAAGATGAAAAAGCCTTGGGATAATAAACATTTAATCATAATTTTACTCCCTCAGAATTAAAAAAAAAAAAAAAAAAAAAAAAAAAAAAAAAAAAAAAAAAAAAGGCAGCAGAGTTCAGTTCACTGCTTTGAGTACTTTTAGCTTTATCTTAAGAAATAAGTTGCTTTTCCAGGAGGATACTTATCAAAGTCTGAATGACTCCTTGATGACTAACACTGCTTGAAACGCATCATGTTTTATTTAGTTCAAGGCCTCAAAATGAGAACATGAACCATTCTGACTCCTGAATATACAGACAAGCTTGATCAGCAACAAAACAATATGTAGATTTAAAACAGAAATTACATTCTTTACTGTTTTTTCAAACCCACCAGAATTGGAGGATTAAGTGTTTCTCCAAACTCTCTAGCTCACGCATCTGTCTCCAAGAGAAAGAAGAGGAACCAGGATATCAGAATTTACCCTAATCCACAATAACCTGAGTCTTGTGAACACAGGTAGAAAGTCTGACACAGAAAATTTACTGACTGCCAAATATTTGCCAGGTGTGGCTCCACCACTCTTAGGTAGTAATAGAACAGTTAAAAGCAATTGCCAATTAATTCAGGTGAAAGTACTTACACTTGAAATAATTATGCCCTTACCATATTTGTTGCACAAGCTGATCTACTGAAATAGAAATTTCATATGTTTTTACAACACCTTCTTTGAAACCAGGTCTGAGCAAACAGTTACCTGCACACCTCAGTTAAAAAAAGCAAGCAAGCAGACAGGCCAAAAGATGGATTTGGACTGGGTTTCTAACATTAGCTCATGTAACACAAGATAACTTATCAGAGGAAAAATAGGTGAAATATTCAAGCAAACTCCATTAAAATGACTGTTCTACATTTAGATGCACAAGCATATTTTTATATCAGTTGTGAATCATTCTACTGAAAGCAAAAGAACTTCAAAGCTGTATCTCCTGTCATAATCTGGCCATCAGAAGTTTTATTACTGATGATTATGCATAAGTCAGAAAAGAGAAAAAAAATCAGCTGAAATTCCAGATTCTTGGAAACAGCAGTATCAGCTTGCTGGCTTCTAGCTGGGGGAGCCAAATTAAACCATCAGCTTTTACAGAGAATCCATATCTTAAAAGCTTTGTCTTATTTAGAGGATGAAGAAATTAATAGAACTCACCCTAATGAAAGCTATTTCATCTCTAGAAATGACCTTTTTTCTCACAAACTGGAATATTCTTGTATTTTTTCCACTTAAAACCCCCTGCATTCAGAAAGGCCCAGATTTACGCAGTTTTTGCCATACTAAAACACTCCACTGAACTGTATTATCCAATACACAAGCTAGTGACCATAATTATAGCTCATCATGGCTAGAAGTCACTAATACTGATGTTACATGCAAAAGTGGAAAAGGAAAAAAATTCTGCCTGTTGAGTGGCAGATGAAAGCAGCCCTGAGTATAACACAGCATTAACTGAGCTGACAGAATAAGAGGTAAAAGGGGTAAGGTAGCGTTGCCTTAGCCATTGGAATTATGTCACCCACTGGTTTCCAAAATAAAAGCCAGTGAAAAAAAATTATGCTGGTGGCAGGGCAGAATAACCACTTGTTTCTTAGCTGAACTGAAACTATTTAGCTAAGTTATTCTTATTACAATTGTCATTTTGGTCAATGGGAAAGACAATCCATGTCATTACCCTCCCTCTTGCCCCTGTGGGTTCACTAACCAGGTATTTGATGATATCTGCACTTACTAGCAACCAATAAGGCAAGTTAAAAGAAAATCAACTCTTGAAATAGCAATAACCAAATACTTTCAAGCTGTCCGGAGCCTCTTGAGCAGCAGATTTCACTGACAATGCTTATTGGCTACACCCTTGATCCATGGATTAAAAGGGAAAACAATTTAATCCTAAATTGTATGGAGGAGATCATCTCAGGTGCCATGAAAAGGCACATACAGGGCGATGAAGCCATCAGGCCCAGCCACCACAGGTTTAAAAAGGCAGGTCCTGCTTGACTGACCTGATCTCCTCTCAAGGTGACCTGCCCAACAGAGGAAGGAAAGCTTGTGGATGTGTCTACCCGGCATCATTCCCCACAGAACTGCCCTGGGAACCGGCTGGCCGTGGCTTGGATGGGTGCAGTGCTCTCTGTGGGAAAGCTGGGTGATGGCCAGGCCCAGAGAGAGGGGAGTGGAGCTGCCTCCAGCTGGGGCAGGTCACCAGCAGGATGGCCCTGGGCTCAGTTTTATATCTCTATCCATGCTCTGCACAAGGGGATTGAATATCCCCTCAGTAAGGCTGGGGATGACACTAAGGGGCTGCTGGAGGGCAGGAAGGCCCTGCAGAGGGCCCTGGCCAGGCTGGCTGGGCCCAGAGCAGCGGCCAGAGGAGCAAAAGGCCCAAGTCCTCTTTGGCCCCCAGAAGCCCCTGGAGCTGCAGGCTGGGGCAGTGTGGCTGGGCAGGCCCTGGGGGTGATGGGGGTGATGAACATGATCCCCCATGTGGCCGTGGCACCTGGCTGTACCAGGGCAGTGACTGACCCCTGTGCTGGGCACCGCTGAGGCCACACCTCACACCCTGGGGTGACTTCTGGGCCCCTCACAACAAGACAGACATTGAGGGGATGGAGCGTGTCCAGAGCAGGGAACAGAGCTGGGGAAGGAGCTGGAGCACCAGAAGCAGCAGGGGCTCAGCCTGGGGAAAAGGAGTTTTGGGGGAACCCTCTCATTCTCTGTAACTTCTTGGCACGGAGCTTGTAGCCAGGTGGGGGTAAGGCTCTGCTTGCAAGCAACAGAACAAGAGGAAATGGCTCCACATTGTACCAGGGGAGATTTAAATTGGATGTTAGAAAGGGGTTGTCAAACATTGGAACAGGCTGCCCAGGGAAATGGCTGAAACGTCATCCTTGGAGGTATTTTTAAAAGGGTAAATTAAAAATTAGGCGTAGATGTGGCACTTAAGGACATGGATTAACATTGGACTTGGCAGTGCTGGGTTAACAGTCAGACTTGATAATCTTAAAGGTCTTTTCCAAGAAACAATTCTTTTACTCTATTATTTCCATACATTTAAACATTGTTTACAAAAATTTTCAGCTCTCAAAACAATACAGACTAACACCACCACTCCACATGTGCTAAAGCACTGTTGATACAAAAGCGAGAAAAACTGCAACTCTCAGAAGAAATGTTAGATGTGGTCTCTCAAAACTGAGACAAGATGCACACTCGGATGGAAAGTGATTGTAATAGGAAAATCTATTCATCCTCCACTCACAAAGCACTGCGAGTACAGTACTAGTAACAGGAGAGACAGAGCAACACAATCAAGCCAGAATAAATCTGCATTTAAGCTAAATCATCCACTTACTGCATTTCAAAGAGGCAATTCAGCCAATGTAAACAGAAATTACACTCTGCTTTCCACTAGATCACAATCTAAAACCAACAGAAACAACCATACACCACTTCGGGCAACACTGGAAGAATTAACACTCTCCTCATCGCTATTTCAGATGTATTACTCAAATAAAACCTACCAAATTACAAAAGCCTTTCCCATGTAAGGTGACACAAAAAATCCACAGCATTCTCCAAGACTGGATTGCCAGAATGCAAGAGTGATTTTGCAGGTAACCTAACACACTAACACCTACAAGTATTCAGAATGTACCCACTGCTAGCACTTCCCAGCACAGCACTAAAAGAGGGATTTTCCAGATGGGTAAAGTGATAGCACCGTGATGAAGTCTGCACCACTACTTTTCACAGCATATTCTAGGCAATTCTCTCAGCCCTAAAATAAAATGGAACAGTCTCCAGATTACCACTTTTTCAGTTGTCAGTCAAACACACTGGTTAACCAGTTATGGAAAATCAGATGCACAGAAAAAAAAAAAAATCCAACTATCTTTAGAATAATCTAATCTTAAGAATTATATACTTAAAAGTACAGTTATTCCCAATATATTGAAATAGTTAATCACCAGCCTATTATCTATTTTTCTTCTTCAACCCCCCTCTTAACTGCTACAAAAATAAATTAGCAAATAAAAACAGAAAAAAAAGTTTTAGCTTAGTTGGCTGAAGTCTAACAATGAACCTAAGCTTAGAACCTAAGAACTCTTAGAACTTTTCTGGTCACGAGGTTAACATAAAAGCATATCTTTAAAAATACTGACCATATTCATAAATGATCTCATCTTTATAAGCTTTTATAGAAAAGTTCCACATTTTCTGTGAAATAGAACTATCTCTCCTTCTAGAGCTTTCCAGTAGTTTACTGAAAAGTCTAAGCAACTTCAACTTTAGTAACTTTTATAATAATGCCTATGAACTCCTCTCTGCTAAATGGAAATGGAGCTGCCTGACCCAGCCATGTAATAAATAGTTTAGCATCCATTATTAAAACATCAAATATGGCATGAGTGCTTTCAAAATATGTTATCACAAATCTAACATTCCAAGTAACCAGAGCAACTGCAAACATTTTATATACCCAAAACACTCAGAGCCATAAAAGCTGGAGCTGATATAAACTCTCAAATGTTCTCTGAGTTGTGAGAAAGTGCAGCCTCAAAACAAACTTTGTAATTTAATGATAGGTGGAGGCTGGTTTCACATTTATTCTAAGAACTGGTAAGATGGTAGAGCAGCACAGGGGCACCCATCCACGCTGCACACCCTGGCCAAGGCAGGTGGACCTTTGCCATCTGACACCCTCTTGCCTGCACTGTTTATCCGGACATAAGGGCTCTCTCTTGGGAATCAAATGACTAAACTGGGATGGGGACCAAGGGCAGGAGAAGAAACCTCTTACTGGATTGAGACTCTTAATCTTAGATGGCATTTTTTTCATTTCCCTTGCCAGGAGAAGCAGCGGGGCAGTTTTGACACGAGGTGGGCCTTGCTGCCCTCAGCACACGCAGGGGCTGCACTGCAGTCCCTGCCTGGGTCCTGGGGACAGCAGAGCTGTGACAGCCCCTGAAGCCACCACTGGGTCTTTTGTGCCAAGGCAGAAAATATCTCCCCACCCACAGGAGGCATAAAGCTATTTATGCATTATTTGTAATTTCATGTGATTTTTTTCCCTCAAATAGTTTTACCCAGGAGAAAGAAGGAAGAGGAAAAGACATTTTCTCGTTTAAGAATGTGTTAGTAAGTCACAGACCATCATTCTAATAAGTTTTTTTAAGGTATATTTATTTACTGGAAAATAAGTTTGCATGTATATGTAGCCTAATTTGATACACATCAACATCTCTGTAACCCTGGAACTTGTCTCTCTCCAAGAACACAAGCATTTCACTTTCCATCATCTCACTCAAACACATCATCTCAGTAAAAGGAATACAAATCTCCTTAGTAGAATACGTGCAATTAGGAAAATGCACGTGGCAGCTCATGTAAGGCATGTCCAGAAATGTATCCACAGTATTTGGGTACATCTCTTTTTCTGTTTGCACCAAGTTTCACACATTCCACTGCTCTGTAGCAACAGCACGTGACAAAAGAAAGCAGGGGATGCATGACAGGGTTTACTGATGATTTTAGGAGAGGCTGGAGCAGGCTGCACATACACAGCATTAAGTAAAATAATACGCAGCACTTGAAGGTGCAGTGCCTCTCAAGACAAACCTTGCTCCACAGAGATCTCTCCTGCTCAGCCATGCAACACAAAGCACAGAAAACCCCTCCCAAGTAGTCCCCAAAGCTCTGGGCAATGCTGTAAGCTGCTTTCATATGCAACCTTGGAATAAACCCAGTTGGAAATCATGGGGAATCCCTGATCAGAGGTACACCTACTTTCTGTAGACATCCATGCAAATAAATAAATTGACATCTTATAAGCCTATAAAATGTTAAAACTGCCTCATATTCAAAAATATTTCAGGCTTGTGGTTCTCAACCTGCAACCCAGAAAAACAGATTTACATAATCAGTTTATCAAGGCATATTTTTGAAGAAAATTTCCATTAAAGTTCTGAATATTATGTAATACTGCTTACAAGAGGATGATATAAATATTCCTATCAAATGTCCTATGCATTATTTATTTTAAATACTTGGATTTAGTCTAAGAGAAAAACAATCAGCATTCTGGTGTCATAAGCTGACCAGAGATACTGTAAATGCAGGTAAAATCCTGGGGGACAAATTGGTCAGGCCATCTAATGCTGTAATTCACTCATTAGGACAATAATTCAAATGTGTGCTTGGTTTCCAAAATGCCATTTTCAGGTTTGACATCAGGGAGAGAGAAGACAAGAGACTGGAGAAGTATTCACACAAAGAACACTTTTCCACTGCATCGGTAGTACCTTTTTTTTAATTTTTTTTTCAGTAGTTCTTATTGCTTGACTATTTTAGATCTATGCTAAAGGTGCAACATAGGCCTGAATATATCTTTCTAAGGAAAGAATGAAGAGGA
The DNA here is from genome assembly GCA_013400775.1 of Chaetops frenatus. Classification (NCBI taxonomy): domain Eukaryota; kingdom Metazoa; phylum Chordata; class Aves; order Passeriformes; family Picathartidae; genus Chaetops; species Chaetops frenatus. The sequence goes on from VZTR01032150.1 coordinate 840,653, forward strand.
AAAAGACTGAAATAAAGCATCCCAAATTTTCAAAGGGCCCTTTCTTCTAATCTATCTGCTTGGATAATGGGTCCAGAGTGGCATTTTGTAATGACAGTAACTTTCCAACGAATCAATAGTTATTTAATTCCCAACAAGCTCTCAAGTCCATTAAACCTGATTACATTCACCCATTTCAGTTGGGTGCAGTTATTTTTCCTACACCGGCACTTAATCTATAACAGGAACTTATGAGAACTTTCAAAAGCAATTTCAACATCAATCAGCATAGAGTGAAAGGCATGATTTGCTTGTAATTATTTATTGGACAGGATGGCAGAGGGTCTGACTGAGCTCCAGTGTCCGACCTTCACCCCCAAATTCTAATGGATATGAAGGCCTGCTTGATGTGTCTCTGCATAAAAAGCAGCCTCAGCTTGCATGTCCCACAAGACACAGTTTCCCAACACCTGATAATGGCCACTGTGCAATACTGTATTTCCATTTTAGACGTGTGTGTCTGGTATTGAAGTGAAGAACACACCCAGAGTCTTCTATTACTGAAGGGACCTATATTGAAAACCACCTGTTTCATGCTGACTGCCCCTCTATGTCAGCAAAGTGTGGGAGTAAAGGAGCACAATGAAAACTTCCCACAGTTAATTTGGCTCATCACTAGCACAGCACAGAAGTGCCCTAACACACCTGTCTCAACCCCGTTAACGCACAGTATCTAACAACTGCCACATAGATGGTACGATTTTATCAGTGTTCAGAAATGTTATTTGACTTATCCTAATGTCTTCTGATACTGTAAACAACAGGCTACTTATGGCTTAACTAGCATCTATACTACTTATTCAAAGTCCCAAGTCTAACCAAAGAAACTTCAGTACACCACTTTTCAATAAAAATAAAATAAAAGCAAAAGCAAACACAACAACAACAACATAGTAGTTGCCAGCTGACTCCTAAATACCCAGAATTCTTGCCCTGCAGCAAGATCTTACACTTTGAGGGCTTGAAGGAATTAATAGGATGTGTATAAATATTCTTTGCAGGTAATATCTTTCTATGCACACAAAACCACAAGCCCTTTTTCATTCCGTGTGACACAACATATGAATTAATGCATATTTAACACTATTCCTATTTGCTGTGCTAAAACACTTAACCTAAACACATCATGGTAAGTTACTTTGTCTTCTGACCTGCCGTGGGAATGCTGACTCCCTCAGAAACCTAGAATGGATAGCAAATCCTCTGCCCTGTGGTCAACCTCGTGAAGCAAAGGCATGAATGTTAAACAGCAGACAAATCAATACAAGCAAATATAGCTCAACTACACCATTTATTCAGCCATGAGAGATGTCAATACACAGATTAGGGTGATCCATCTTTTTGATTTCCTACTGTCTTCTCACTGACTACGCGAGAGCTTTTGCCTGTATTAAAAGTGTTTGCTTTCTCAACCATAAAAATTCCAATTATTGCTCTAAGTGCACTAGAGTTAAGTTGCTTGTTGGAAGCGGCCTTGCATTACCTGAACAAGTCCAGCGAAGTATGGTGCTGCCGGCAGAATCATTGGCACTCCATAGGGATGCAGCAAAACTCCTTGAGACGACAACATGGTTTAAGTGATAGTATAACTCCCACTAAAGCTAAACACATCAATTGAAAGTTAGGGGAAAATCTATATACCAACTTCTTCCAAACTCAGAGCTAGAACCAAATAACTTCTGTCAGGGGCAAAGCCCACATCAGCTGTAAAAAAAAGAAAAAAATTGACGTCAGCAACACTTAATGTTAAAATTTTCTTCAGAGACAACAGATAGAGACAACAGCTGCAAACCTAACTCTACCCAAAAAGGAAGGTGCTATTTTGGGAGCAGCTTAAGTAACATGACTAGCCAACTACTCTTTATCAGTTCAGATTTTCAAGTACTATACACATAGAGATCAAATTCTGTACAGATCTACTGATTAGAAATAATTTTCCCATCAGTTCTGGCATACACATGACAACAGTTACTATTAGAAGCCATTTTCAAAATAATCAGGTTTATCATGATTGCATAATTACACATTTCCCTGTATTTATAAGCTGTTAAACAATGTTCATGAGAGAGTTTACACTTCAGTCGTTTATACTAGGTACACATTCTGTTTCAATTCATTATACTTTCCTTGTTTGTTTGGAATATGTGATCTAACTAATGCAAACTAACAACTTCTATTAGTGTAAATTATATTTTAACAGATTTTCTAGCCTTTCACAACATCTATTTTGTTAAATTGATCATAGCTACTTTAAAAGAACACATTTTCCCATTGGAGTCTTTCAACTCTGTTCTCCAAATCAACTTACACTACTGTGTAACAGACAAAAGAGTGAAATTTAGGCTGGTTTCCTCCCTGCATCAAAACAGATTTGGATTTAAATGGACTACTTACAAGACATTCCCTTCCACAGCTCATTTTTACTTAAGACAAAACTAACTTAGTCATGAACACCTGTTTTATGTGCTATGTATCTTCTACTGCAGATGTAACTAATGACAACAATTACAACTGAGCAAGACTTTTTTATTTCAATAAAGAATTAGTTCAGTACTTACAACTTCATGTTACAAGAGAAATAATAATAAAAAAAAAAAACTCCTACAGTCTTCGCATAACCAAGGTGCTTCACACCACTAATTTCAGCTACTCGATTTTGTTGCATAATTACTTTTCCAGATAACTAATTGCAGACAAGATTTGATGTGATACTCAATTATTTAATGTCACATTTTGACCATCGTGGAAGGCTTTCAGTAATTGATTTCTGTGTATCGTGGCAGCCGTGCTGCAGGATTTAGAAATCTACCTCAGCAACTGCCTGCTGGCCGTCCCCACCGCCAGCCTTACCCCACTGCTAACTTTAGATGTGGAATCGTGACCCTCGGTGATGCTCTCTGGAAAAGCTGCCAACGAGGCCAGCAATTGTCACATGATGGAGGGATGTTTACCCCACTCCATCTCCTGTTTCAGAACCGCTTCACTTTTCTGTTGGGGATGATGCTGTTTCTCAGTGTTTATCTGACTATGCAGAGCTATAAATCCCATTTCTTGGTCTTTTCTTATTAAGGAAGAGAAACTCTGCAGTTTAATTATTAAGCAGGCTGAAACATGGTGGGTTTTTTCAAAAGACTGTCGTAAATTCCAATACAAAGTCAGTCACTAACTTTCACAGAGAAATACATAAAAAAAAGGTGTATATGAGAAAGCAAGTTGCAGCCACAATTCACTTAAAAATACTTAAATTCTAAAAAGAAGGAGTTCATTTTAACGATTGCCTATTTTTTTTTTCATCCAACAGAGTGAGCTAAATTTGAAAAGAAAGTAGATTTCATTTGCCCAGGAATGGAGATTATAAAATGGATTCTGCAAGCTTTACTCAAATGACTCCAGTGGGACAAATGATATAAATACAGACTGTTAAATTGCTCTGTAAAATACCTGGCAGGTTGGGTTTTTTTTGTTTCAGCATGTATGTATTTGACAAGATGTTAGAATTCCTGAGGAGGAAGATTTGTACAGGGAAGCTCAGGCTCAAGGGAAGCTTTTCTGTGATCTATTTTGGGACAGATTTTTTTTAACATTTTCTTTAATTATTTTGGCACAAGGCAACCTGCTGATGAAATTTCCTGATGACACAAAGTTGGAAGGTACTGTCAAGACTGAAAAGGATAAGGCTATTACATAGAAAGAGCTGCTAAATTTTATGGGTACCATTAAAAAACCATAGGATGAAATTCAGTAATACAAAACACAAGATCATGCTCATCCTAATAACAGAAACTTCAGAGCTAAACTCAGGAGGAAGAAAAGCAGGATCTCATTGCATCTGTTTAAAGAATTTAAGCTACTGAGATGCAAATAGGAAAAGGAAATTAGCAGTATTTCTTTATTTTAATTCTCAATTAATTTCTTGATTTTGTAGTGGTACTTCCAACAGAATACAGTCCCCTTCTTCCACAGCAAATAGAAAAAAATAAGGTCAGATTCAACCATTCCCTACAATCACTGTAGAGAAATTCCTTTTTCAGTTCAGGGAAATGGAAAATTATGTTGCAACAGGAACCTAAATTTGACTTGTTTATCCCAGCAAGGCAATCTGTGAATAGGGAAGAAAACAGTAGGAAGAAGAGACTGTTTAAGCTAAGGACAATCCTGACACTCTAAAAATCAAGAAAAAACTAGTTATGGATAAATTTAGGCAGAACATATTTTTTCAAGCTCGGGGGTTTTTTTGAAGTATTTTGGTCTTGGCTAGTGAGGGTCTAGAACAGCTTTCCAAACCCACAGTAACAAAAAAGCCTGGCTTATAACAGAGAATTATATAATGCAAATAGTAGTGGTAGCGTAAACTCAGCAACTTACAGGAGGACCCCTCCAGCCCTTTGCAAGCAGGACAAACATTCCAGAATAATGAAAACATCAGCTATCTAAGCAGCGTTGATATTTCCTACACTGCAGCTAGTAACACACAAAACCCAACGTGGAAAACAAACCGCAGTCACCTGTTTTAACGCAAGGACGTTTTGCTTGCCCCAGTCTAAGGACGTGCTTCTAAATGTCTACGTGTGGGGCACTCCAGGGCCAAGCACTGACTCGGTGGCTGGGCTCTGGGGTGATGTCCCATGTGTGCACCAGCCACCTAAGTTTGCACAAATTTCTGTGAGCCAAAACCACAGAAGCACGACAGAGCTTTACTCGCGTCTCCGCCCCGTGCCGAGCTCGGAACTTAGGCCAACGCCTCTACATCAGCTCCATCACCTTAGAGCAACATCTGCTCTCCCTCCCAGCCACACAAAAAAGGAAATTTCACGGAAGTTTCACAGTTTGCTGTTGGTGGGTATCATTGGCCACTCCTGTTCTGCAAGAACGTGTTGAACAAATGAAATTTGACCACAGAGAATGCTGAGTAGTGAGAGAACAGGCCAGGAGAGTATTAATGAAGCTGAGAGTTCCGTTTCACTTCAGCAGGACCTTTAGCATGATTAAGATCAAGCATGGACCTAAACCACTTTTGGGAGGGCAAAGCCAGAATGGTCTGGAGATGCACATCAAGCACCTCTCTGATGACACTCGGTGACAGCAGCCACTCCCTGCAAAAAGTTAACTCTGCATGTGGGTGGAAAAGGGGAGATCATCTATTTGAAACTACTATACAGCTTTCATTTCCATTACATTCTGTGCTCATGGAGGGTATGTTACAGCTGTTCCCAAACCCTAGTTGGCTTTGGTTTTAATTAAAAATTTTCATGATTTTCTGAAACTGAAAATTGATTTCAGCAATGAGAGAGGAAGAAAGAACAAGAAAAACATATGAACACTAGCTTTATATTAAAATGCATATACACAATTAAAATGTATGATCGTCTTTGTTTCAATCATGCAGATTTTTTCTAATAAATTTATTAATAAAAAGATGCTTTTAAAGGTGAAGAACATAGGTTAAGCAAGCAAAAGTAGGAGTAGAAGGTGACAAAATTTGTAGGTATTTCAGGCCCAGCAATCTAATACCACAATTTCCTATTTTAGCACAGAACTGAAGCTACTGACAGAAGTGCTCTAATAGCAGTTTCATTTATGATTTGCTAAAATTCATTTAAATAGGAAGGATATGGAGACTGGTGTACAGTATGGATGCACAGATACCGAAATAAAGTTAGAAATATGCCTGAAAACTGGCTACACATTAAGGCAGAACAAGAAAAATTAAAATGGTGCAAGAAAGATCAGAGTTTTGATCCCACCTGCATATAAGATGTAAATGGCACATTAGACAATGACCAAAATACTTCCTCAAGCAAAAGCAGATGTTTAAGTTTTGCTATGGTACAAGGTAAAAAACAAAACAAAATAAAACAAACAAAAAAGGACTTAAGCAACTTCCCTGGGGCCACAATGCCAGGGAAAGGCAGATCCCTGCAATGCAGTCATCAGCCAATCAATGATGTATGCTCTAATCAGATTCTGACAGAAGTCATCTATTTAGACCATCTTTCTGCCAAATAATTAATTCTTCTTAATGCTTGTATCTAGTTCAAAATACCCCAAACAATAATTCTTCCAAGTGTTGCACAACACCAATGAGCTTCAAATAATTTCTACTTCCTTCCAACGCTTTCCTGTCTCTCAGATCATAAATAATTCAGGTACCACTTTGGCACCCTCTCCATAGCTTATGCTATGTCATATTTGATTGTTTTAAGTTCAAGTCTCCCATTTCTGGTCACCTGTCCTATTCTCCAAATTCTCTCTGTTTTCTCTTTAAGGTTTTGCCGTGGTTTTCTGGTACAGGAAACCTGAAAACTGAAAGGACAAATTGGTTTCCGAGTCTCCTGATAATTTCCCTCATCCACAGCAACTTTAGATCACTGTCTCTAAAAAAGGATTACCAGACACCAGCACCACACATGCTTTGACAGAGAAGGGGAGCTGCTGTTGATTAGCATTGCCTGAGGTGATCTGCCATTAAAGGAAGTATTGATAGGCAGAAAAAGCTGTCCTGCACATCTTCCCCCACCGTCCCCAGCACAGCTGCTGACACTGTTATAACTGCTGCACTTGTCTTCCAAAGACCATTCCCACCTTTCTGCAAAAGCCATTTAGGGCCAAAGGCTGTTGAAGTGCACCAGAGGCACTGGCCAGGTCTGTGCCCTGTCCTCAGCTGCTCACATCAATGTAGGAGCTGCTCATGGCAGCCACCAATTCCCCAGCCAGCAGAACCAAAACACAGCACGGGTATTTTACTGAGTCCTAAAGCAGAAAATGTCACCTATGCAAATCCAAGGTATCTGCTGGTCTCACACCCATAACCAGCACAGCAGGTATTGTCAGAGCTGTTTGAGTTTATTAAGCATCTCAGTTCATACTAGAGAATAGGCCAAGGATCTAGAAATTGTTTAAAACTGGGAGAAACCACCTTTTTCAAGCATGTGGGATACAGCACATTTAGAATTAACACACTTTTCTTCTGAACTTAGAGTTTCCATTTAAAAATTACATTAGCATCTAACAATTACATTAGCTCTTAGGAGCACATGAAAAACTAGCAGCAGGTCAAGATGAACGCAGCTGATTCTTCAGTCAAAAAGCAACAATGCTTCAATTCCACTCAATTCGAATTTTAGCCACTGTCTTCTAAATATACAATGATAGTAAGTTTGAAGATTTCAAAGATAAATGAAGATAAATAAATAATTACAGTCCTGCTGAATACAAGAGCTTAAGACAAGCTGGATATATATTTGGGAAACTACTTGTAGCCCTAGAGAAATTAAGGCTGTTATCTTGTAGGCCAAATGGCCTTGCAACATTTGAAGTGCAATATTTCAGTAAATGTTGGTTTCTGAGTACAGAGCCAATTCCTTTCTCTCTGGTTTCAACTTTCTTTCTTATTGTCAGTGCTGTGTAGTGAGTCATGGACTGCTCTGGTATCTCACTGGCTAAAGAATGGTGTGTTTACTTTGCATTTCTTTTAGAATGCTCCCACAAAGATCACTTCTTTCTCCACCTGCACTGCCCCAAAACACATCCTTTTACTACCTTGATCCAGTACTTGTCATCCACTTCCAAGGCTCACTGCAGCCTATTCTTACCCAAGCTACTCCTGTCAAACCTCAAAGATTAACATTCTCTTTGTCTTGCCTTCAATATTGGGCTCCTTCACCTCCCAACCAAACTCCAAATGGCATTGATGCTTCCTCCTGAAAATGTCTGCTACAGGGTAAGACTCCTCCTAAACATCCATGAATGTTCTCTTCCAGCCCATAAAACCTCCTCTTGCCAGAATGCCACACAAAAACATTGTCTGGGGGATGAACTGGCTGTCCAGTGCCGTGATGACCAATATCCTTGTTCCTCTGCAGGTCAGCTCTAGTTCCTATCTAGCTCTGACTGGAAATTCCTTTGAAGAGAACTGCATCTGTTACAAGATCACCACGATGACAGCAATATAAAAGAACACAGACACTTAACAGATACACATCTACTCAGCTTCACTTCTTCCAGAGCTCTTGAAGGAACGGCTCACCCTTTTCTATGTCTTGGAAAACCCCAGTCCCTGCTTAGACTGGATTGCTGAAAGATAAGTATTTGTCCCCTGACAGCAGGGACAGTGATTTACCCTTCAGTGAGTCACAAGACACAGCCTTACATAGATAATAAATGTATGCTGGAGAGAAGCAGCAGGTTAAAACTGGAGTTTAGGGATCCCTCTGTGCCTGGACCTTCCCTTGGGCTACCACAGAAACATAAGTACCTGTCATCACCTCTGCATATCAAGGCACAAAAGCTGAGAACAATCTGTGAACAACTAGTCTGAAAAATAAAATCAACTAACTATAGGTGTCTTTTAACTTAGCTGTACCAATCAGAAAGATTCTGGATCACAACTAGATAGTTTTTCCCCAGTATTTGTGTCAAAATTAAAGCAGGATGAATCTGGAAACTTCAGTTATTTAATATGCTGTGCTCTGCACTAGGAAAAAGGAAGACATTGGACTGCAAGGTGCCACACAGAAAAGAGTCTCCTAAAGCTACAAAAAATAGTGGAAGACACCTCCACGGGTCTGCAGAATTCTGTTTGTGAAGGAAGCTTCTCTGTGTGCCTCCAATTGTCCTGGATGACTCAGAAAAGTTATCTGCAAAACTGGAGGAAAACACCATTGCTTTAAGTACCACGGGTTGATTTTGTCATGCAGACATCACGACTTATTCACAGCACTGAAGACATGTTACAAAATTCTGCACTTTGTTTCTTCTGCCTTAGTGAGCATAGCATTATTTCCCTTCTCTTGCAGAGTTCCATGCTGGCTTTTATTACATAACTCTTATCAGCTGGATAGCTGTACCAAATCATTTGAATTTTCCCTGTTGGCCTCTTTGAGAACACACTCTCTTCCATCTCCCAGCTACTTCAGATATCTTGCACTACTCTGCCCTTGAGATTATCTGCATTTTCTAAACCAGCTGAGATTAGCCTCCAATCCATGAGAAGTTAAGCAGCTTAGAAAATTTTGTATGAAACATAGAACTGTTCAAGATCTCATGCTTGTTTGATATCGTGCAGTTACACAGAACAACTACTGAAAATTATGTACATCTTCAACAAATGATAAGCAGTATCACATACATCTTTATTAAAGTGTCAGGTTATATGTATTTCACAAAATATGCATTAGAATCATTCTTGCATATACATTCCTTAATGTCTCTCATTCATTCTTCTCTTTTGTGTGCAGAATACAGGAGGACCAAGAAATATATATTTTTGCATGTATTTTGCCAGCAGGCAAGAACAGGCTGTAATCTTCCCTTTAGGGCACATTCATTTGCAAACACAGACCAGCAGCAACAAATACATTTTTCCTTGCAAATCAGGAACAGACTGGCTCTAACTAATATCCACTCTTAATGAATCCCAGGGATATACCCAAGCCATGCTATGAGAGATCTTCATCCATTCCACACAGGATTTTTGGCAATATCTGAGCACTCCACCAGTCTCAGTATCAGTTCATGGCCACATTCTTACTGGCACCAACCAACACCTCAAAGAGGATCTCAGGAAGACACCCCTGTGTTGTGGAAGATAAACCACCTGCCTGTCACCATCACATCCCAGGCTTTAGCTGTGTGGAGATGAAAGATGACAGACAGCCACATATTTTTATTGCCAAATCTGGTCAAGCAGACTTTTCTTTATTACTGTAGTTGGGTACTCTAACTAGTGTATCACAGGAGGCTATGACTTCTTCTTGACCCCAATTAGCACATTCATTATTCATCAAAGTACAGTTTTCATTTGCTTCCCTTGGGAACAGCAGAGTATCACTGTGAGGATCTTTCAATACAACTTCACCCCCTTAATACACTCAGGATTTGCTGACAAGTAACAGCTACTTATTCCCCCGAGTCAAGTTCATATTAATAGGACTGCACAGTGAATCATGAGACGGTATTAAACCCTGCCTCCTGCCTGTATAAATACATCATTCAAGCACCCTACCATGCCAAGTGCTATGGTTTGATTGCAGAAACCAGCAGAGGGTAGATATCCTAAGTGAGCAGCGTGCCTTGGAGAAACAACCAATTCAAACCCCAAAATCATAAAGATGCTATAGGTCTTCAAAGGGATCAGAGGGAATTTCTGTTCACTACTGACAAGTTTCATACTTTCAAGAGATAAAATATCAAGACTTGAAGGCATTAGATGCAATGCAAGCCATAACTCAGCTCTACTCAAGACACTGGCAATAGTTTAAGTACTAAAGTTTAGCCAAGAGCTACAGGCAAGGAGCATCTCAGGCAGGCAGGATTTGGCTGAAAGCATTAGAAAGCTCAGCTGATAGCAAGTTTGCCTCCAAATCTGAATGGCAGAAAGCTAAGAAAGCTTTTTCAACTTCACTGCTACTTAATGTCTGAATTCAATTCAGTCTCTTACTTATTTCCTAATGCACATGCACGGAGACACACTTAATCCCATGTCCAGCAACTCAACAGCACTCCTAAACTCAGGGTGGGGTCTTACACCTGGCCTATCCAGGCCAAGCTAAAACCTGGCTTTCCCTGAGGTGGGTCACATCTCTTCTGCCCCAGTCTGAGGGTCTGTGACTGAAGCCAGATCAATGTCTGTGGAATTGCTCTGGTGCTCTGTAGGCACCTCTTTGTAAAGAGCTGGTAACACAGGAGAACTTTCCAGGATTAAAACAGAACAAAACTCCCAGGATTAAGCTTCAAGAAATCTTTCTGGTAACACAGTAAATAGATCTCACCTGAAAGAATCACATCATGTGTTTACTTTTCTCCTCTCCCCTAACTCCTATTAAAAATATTCTACTTACTCATCACATATTCCAGTGCTATATATTCTTCAGCCATCACAGTGGGTACTGTGATGTAATTACTGTAGGTAATTAATGGGAATACTTGATTTCTTATGTTGTCTCTCGCAACTTTCTCAGGACAATGTAAAGCAGGGGGATGGATACTACTGCTCAGAAGAACAGAAGAGGAGAGAAAGCACCTAAGATCAGAAAACCAGAACAGTGTCCTATCAGTGCCAGATGGCAATAGACTTTCCTGCCACCCACTTTTTTACTTTTTTTTTTCAATTCCATTTCATATTAGAAGGGAATAGAGAAAGAATGGCTTTTTTAATCTCACCTTCATTTAGGTTTTAATCAACCTGTGCCAGTGTCCTTGGAAGGGACCAGCAAAGGACTGGGATAAATTCATGCTGAGAAGGACAACAGAAGAGGATTATTTCTATTTTTATTGAAATAAGTTCTTTAGTGAACACTCAAATTATTAGCTGGACATTAGTAAGATTTTTATTGCTTCAAGAAATAAGACAAAGAGTAAGTAGTCTCCTTCTAAGACTCAGAAGTTGTTAATTCTCCTGCAGTGCAAGATCAGGGGATCAAACACCAAAAAGGGAACGCAAACTCTTTAAAAGCATCTCACCTTCTCTCAAAAGTTTTTCAATGGTGATTTGTTCCTAACCAGACAAAATGAAACATCTGATACTATTTAGTAAAGAACTTAATCAACAAAATATATGTGACTGAACACCAGGAACAAATAAAAACAAGAAATGTAATATTCCCCCACAAGTTTGAATTTGAGTTGCTCAACAAACATGAACTGCATAAAACTGTTCAAAAGACAGACCTGACTTTTAGACCTGTGGATTATAAATGCTATTATTGGAAGATCTCTCTTGCATTGCACCAACAGAAAAGCACTACATAGCTGCTTCTACAGAACTGTCAGATTTCAGGATAATTAATGAGTCAACTGGGAGGAGTGAATTCTTACAGAAATTATTTTCAAATGTTTCTATAATTAACTATTTTTTTTTTCTTATTGATAGACCTTCTTCACAGCCTCCTTTTTTGGATGTTTGTGTGATCTGGTACTACTGCCTAACAACATTTGTTGTTTTCCACTGATCTATTTGGCCATTCGTGGCCAAAGAGCTAAATTTCCTGATTTATCCTCAACTCTTCAGCCCTAATTAGCCCTTTAGGATCACATGAAGAAAACACTGAAATATTTTGTGCTCCACAGCCCTAAGTCCTTGTGAAGCTCTGAGAGTAACCAGTGCCCATTACTCTCACAGATCAGATGCTGCCTGCCCTAACTCAGCTTCCTTAATAAAGCTGAAAATAGCCTTCCCTTTGACTTTTTATAAAGTAGTTTCAAAGTCCCTTTTCTTCTGGAAACAGGCACACATGACTTGCACAATTTTAGTGCAAATAAACACTTAAAACTATTCTTGAGCAAGATATACAAGAATACAATGACAGAAAATGCACACTCACTGTAGGATGCATTAATTTCACAGCAAAGCCAAGGCCAACATTCTCAGCAGAAGCCAATAAACTGATCTACCCCAGCAGAAATTCTAATCCTGCTTTTCTTACCCAGGAAAATCCATATCTGCATCACATGTCAGAAAAAAAGCCTGGGAATGCTCAGTTCCCAGACAGGCTCTTGGAGACACCTGCCTGGGTTGTTTGGTCACACACAAACACAAACACAAACGTTTGTTTATAATGAGCACTGCCCAAGAGACACACCCCACCAGACTCAGTAATAGATATCAGAGAAAATAAAAAATAAAATAGGCCCATAGTTCCTCCCCGTTCCTCAGTTGGTTTCTGGAAACACCTTGATAACAAAGTTCTCTACAAAGAGCAGTACCTCAGCATTCCTCCACTTCTTCTAAAAGTGTAATTAGAAGTTCCTGTTTGAGTTTCCATTTGTCAAAACTGCAAGAGTAATTCTCCACATCCATTGAGGAGCATCTACTGACAGAAGGAACAGATCTGAAACCTCTGTTTCGATTTCAGGTAGGTGAGAGGAAGATGATTTGGAAGGGAATGTAAAGATCATCCAGTTTCAATCACCCTGCCACAGGTAGGGACACCCTCCACTAAGACAGGTTTGTCAGAACTCCAGCAGCCTGACCTTGAAATCTTGCAGGGATCTGTGGGCAACCCATGCCAGTGTCTGACAACCCTCAGATCAAAAAATTCTTCCTAACATCTCCTCTAAAGCTACTTTGTCTCAGTTTAAAATCATCCCCCTTGCCCTGTTACTTCATGTTTCATAAAGAAAAAGTCTGTGTCCATCTTTTCTCCCTTTAGGTACTGGAAGACCACAATTAGGGCACCCCAGAGCCTCTTTTTCTCCAGGCTGAACAGTCCCAATTGTCTCAGCCTCTCCTCACAGGAGAGATGCTTCATCCCCCTGATGATCTCAGTGCCTCCTCTGGATTTGCTCCAACACGTCACACAATCACAGAGTGGCTCAGGCTGCAAAGGACCACAGTGGGGTCATCTGGTGCCCCCTCCCTGTTCCAGCAGGGCCATCCCAGGGCTCAGGGCTGTGTCCAGATGGTTCTGGAACACCCCCAGCAAGGGAGACTCCACAGCCTCTCTGGGCACTCTGGTCCAGAGCTGGATGCAGTAGTCCAGGGGGGTCTCACCACAGCAGAGTTCACATTCAAAGGATTTTGAACCACTTTATTCTGATGGAAAAGCTGCATCCCTAAGTCAGGCTCATTGGATTAACAACATTTCCAAAGCCTCAGAAGTCCTGCTGTCAGAAGCAACCCCAGCAAGCTGCAGCTCTAGAACTGTGGGCAGTAGCAGCTCAGGAGCCGTGAAAATATTACAGACTCATGTTCTCAAACATTTTTAATAGGTGACTTTCTGCAATGATAAAAGCTACAGAAAGTCTAATTTTAGGATCTGTTCATCATTTGTGTCTGGAACATTTTCTTCTACATTTTATTTTGAGGCAAAAACAAATCACATGCTGGGTAGTTGCAATCTTTCAGTGATTTGCCTTAATGCATCCAGATACTGTACAGTGGATACCAGTGTTACATAAAGAAACTTCAAACAGTTGACAGGTACATTAAACCAAAACAAAATTAAAAGCAGATTAGCACGCAAGCTACTTTTCCACCAGGGAATCCACTTGTACAAGAGTCAAGTTCTACAGAGTCATCTCCCTCCTTGTACAGTACAACTTCTCTCACCCACGGATCACTGAGGGATGTTCTGCCCCGAGTAAGATCTAAGAGAGTCAAAGCAGTTTGAACCTTGCCTTCCCCAACTGATGCCTTGGTAACAGCATAAAATTTTACTCAAAAATAGTTCAAGATACCTAATGATGTTTCTGTAGTAATAGTTTGTCAGTAGCTGTTTCAGTAATAAATGAAAGCTAATGCACATTTCTAATTTGTGTATTAGCATTCACATCTCAGATCCATTATTTCAATATAAAACGTATGGTGAAATCAAATTAGTAGTGGGAAATCAACTCAAGCCATAGAGGAACTAGAAATCCACTATTAAAAACTGCCAAGAATCATCACTTTTTAAAAATGGAACAGCATATATCCAACTAAAATAAAAGAATTGTGTGCAAACACTAGACCACTAATTACATAACGTACTTTTAGAAAATTACATAATATGTGTGCAGCTTATTTCCCTGTTTGTTGTTTGAAAAATAGATTGTTTAATAACCCATCAAAGCTATGTGTAAACCACAGCAACAATAGAGCAGATGTTGACTGTTGTCTTGTGCCTCATAGACATCATTAAATACAATGAAACACTCACGCACCCAAATAATGGAGGACAAACAAATAACAGCAATGCTACTCTATAAACATAAACCTCATTTCCTGGGCACCTGCCTTGTGTTAATCTGTGATATTTAAATCAGGGAGGAAAACAGAAAGGAAGGTATTTATTTGCCTTCAGACCACAAAAACTACAAACAAAGAATCCCTGTCACTATTAAGTAGCTGTAACTTCTGCAGTACTGATCCCCACATTGTTGACTTCCACAAAACCCAGAGGGAATCCCCTTTTCTGTTGTGACCAAGCCAGGACAGGACAGTTGCATTTTCTGTACAAAAAGGTACCTGGATCTATGACTCTCAATGATCCAAGCTAAAAACATCGTGCCTGCTGTGTAATACAGTCTTAGGATGCCCTTTAATTGCAAAACACATTCCCTGCAATTATTTCTTATTCCCTCTCCCAACCTGCTTTTAAAGAGGCAATGGAAAAAAAAAAAAAAACTATCCACAACTATCCAACCAGTGGTTTTCTGCTAGGACAATGTCCCATAACATTATACAATACTCTAGATCACATCAAAATTTCAAAGATTTTTTTGAAAAGCATCCTTATCTTAATTTCCATAATCAAATGTATATACATATTTTATTTCATAATATCAATATTGTTCCACTATTTGAAAAAGATAATTACGTAAATAAATACAAAATTAAGTACCTAATCCTGCAGTTGCTATTAAGAAACAAAATTTCCAGACAAAAAAGCAACTTCAAAAATTATCACTCACGTGCATTGTAGAGGAACATGGAAGCTTATTTCTGCTAATAAAAACAAAAACTATTTTAAAATGATAACATTAAATAAGTGTTATTATTTGTTTTTATTTTAGGTAAAGAAATAAAACTGCTTTGCTTACTGCAAATGTATTTTGCCTTTATATTTCATTTACTTATTTCTAAGAAACAAGACAAAATGTAATGTGATCTGCATCTCTTTATGGTAATAAAACCATGCTAGTCTCCTTCCATAGACAACACCACAAAGCATAAATCCAAATGGAAAACAAATGGAAGTATAATGCCACTGTGAAGCAAACCAATCAACCCTAAAACAGCTGAGATAGATCTCATCCACTAGTTCATTCATTCTTTATAGAAAAGAAATGAAAATATTCCTAGGTGTATCAGATTAAAAAAAAAAAAAAAAGAAAGAAAAGAAAAGAAAAAAAACAACCACCCTCAGCAGCTCTGAAAGGTTGTAAAGCACTAAATTCCTTTGATTTATGAGGCAGCGTCCACTGCACTGAGCAAAACAACTCAGCATGCCAGGACCCTTTTCCCTGAAATTCCTTTATTAACACAGCCCGGCTCTGCGAGTGAACAAAAGCAGTGGTGCAGGGTGTATAAATCATTAATACTCTGCCGTGCAATGGCTGAATTTCCTGTGTGAGCTGGGAAGCCTTCCTGCACAACAGGGATTTTGGGCTTGGAATTGGCTGCTATGAATGTACTTCATCATCCGCCGTGTTTGACGCTTCCCAATAGCTTTGTACTTTTCCTCTCCTTTTTCTCCCCCAAGCCCAGCAACTGCAATAGAAATTTATTGGATTTTATGTCTGCAAATAAAAGGAAGAGAAAAGCAGGAAAGGAGTAAGCAAGCCCATTTAGAAGCAGAATCCTTTCCCCTTCGTTTAAAGACAGGTTTGTGTGCAAATAAAATCCAGTACTGACAAATGAATTTGGCATTTTAATAATTTTCAGTTTTCTACTGTAAACTGAGAAAAAAAAAAGAAAATTAAAAAGAAAAAAAATCTAATCAAAGAGGGTTCATCTTTAAAAAAAAAAAAAAATCAACTATCACTAAAAATGTGACTCCTGTCCGAATTAAGTAATTTTCTATTGGGGCATTTATTTATTTATTTGAAGAGCAGGCAGAAAGAAGAAGGGTACAGGAACTCCTGAACTGTGCTGTTCCAGTGTTTTTACTTGTGGTGTATCAAAAAGCTTTCCAAACAGCAACAGGCAATTTCATGTGCACACGCCAAGGCTGGTATTCCAAGTAAAGCTGGAAGAGATTGTATCAAAGAGAAAGGAAAAAAATAAACCAAGCCCCTTGGAATTGCAGTTTCTGAACCTTCCTGTATTTTTGCAGCAAGACATGCTGAACTTGGGTAGGCAATATCAAAATTACTTATCCTGCCTCTGAAGTACGTGCAATACAACAACAGCAAAGTTGAGTGTTTTCCCAAACTTTGAGCAAGTAATCTTTATAAAACATTCTGCACTAAAACATTCCTTTTGGGGCTAGACTTGGGAAAACTAAAGAGCATGACAGGGGAATGCTGAAAAAGCAGTCTCAAACCATATGCTACTCATCAGGGAAAATGACACACATTGCAAAGGTAACTGAGGGTACCATCAGTCTCCCAGGCAGGCCAGAGCACCATTCCAGGGGTATCCAGCATCAGCACCACCGACAAACACATTCACTGCTCTCTAAGCCATAAATATTTAAGACACTTGGAATGCTGCTTTGCAAAAGTGAACAAGCTGAAGTCAGAGTAGGGAAACATTCCAGTGGGCCATTCTACACTTGCAGCCATCCAGCAGACTCGAGATTACAAGAATAAGCCTGCAATGCATGCAGGAGTCCCTCTGCATCACACAATAATGACATTCTGAACGGAAATAAATGAAGCCCCTGCAGTGCTATTCTGTCAGCTTTTGAAAGTAAATAACTTCACTTCTGACAAGACAGAGACTTTTTTCCTCCTCCTGCCACAGAGCATTAATTGAGCCATGCAGCCATGTAACATCCCAGGGACAGGACTAATACATGACAAGGAAAAAAGCTTAAGGAGGGGACACTCATGGAATATATGGGCTGCCTAACTTCTTTTCACCCCCAAATTTTCACACTAGCTCTGTTTTGGCAAATTCTTCTTCTCAGGGAGAACTTTTAACCTTGTTTTTGTCTCTCTTTACAATGTTTATTGTAACTTATTTCAAAGAAAGACTTAAATTTCACACTCCCTCATGAAAGATTGAGCCACTATGAAATCATGGGCTTATATTTTAAATCTTCTTATCTTTCCTTGTTTGTAAATTAAGCTTCATGCCTATAATCAATATCTGTAGCTAGCTATTTCATGTATACAAGACTTACTGTCCACAACACAGATAATGATGATTGCTATAAAACAAAATGCTATGAGAAACAAAACTAAAGAAGTCAACTTCAACACTACATCATAATTATAATAAATATTATTATGCACGCCAGTAAGGAGTTGAGGCAAGGCATATTAGAACTGTAAGTATACACACAAACTACAAATATATATGAGATGTCAGTATAAAATTGATGTACAGCTGCAAAAAAAAAATCATATTAACAACGTTATAGTTAGGAAGAGCAACAATTTTTGGTGCATTTTCAAATAAAGGGTTAAAAGGTAAATTTGTAGATGGTCTAAGATGAAAGCACTTGCATTCTTATTCATGAGCACCTGAACATCTTAAGTATTTCAATTTTGAAGTACCACAGAATTTCTTTCTATATCTGGAGGAAAAAGTAAAAAATCAGTGACTCACTGTGAACAAAAAATAATTCACTGAATGCTTCACTTCTTACTACAGTGTCTAATTTTGATTCTGCCTGTGTTCAACACAACAAGAAAGAGCAGGATCAAAACACTGTGAGATCTCTCCACAGCTGGAGCCTGCTCTAGAGCAAAAGACCAAAGGCCCAAGTACAACTAGTCAGGATAGCACAGACATTAGAGATGCTATTTTGTCTAATTAAATTCACCGGGCTGCTGCACTGACAGAGTGGGAGGGGAAGCAAAATGTAAAAGAAGTCAATGGTGCTGCACCAGGCAACTCAGAGGGAAAGGAGCAGTGCCAGCAAGGAAATGACAGGAGGTTCTCAGGAGGGCTCTTGCACTACACCTCACACTTTAAAACTGATAAATCAATCACACATGCACCCTTAAAAGGCAGGAAAGCTTGAAGGATTCTTAGAGGGTGTTGACTTCTCCTTTCCACCAACACTATTCTAACTCTATAAAACAAGGTGATAAATTCCAGTGTCACAATTTTTATCACTTTCATTTATGCCACCTATTAAATACTTCAAAAATATTTTTAGCAGGACTAATATTAACATGATCATAGTACTTATTTACCAACTCAGAAATAGACACATTGAAAACAAAAAAAAAAAAAAAAAGGTCAGCCTAGTTTGGAATGGCTATGGTAAAAAAATCTAAACAAACTGAAATATCTGCTGGCTGCCCTGAGAAAAAACCCTGCTTACATAACCACCACACACTTTCCTTGGCATAAAATACCACACCACCTATTGTTTTCAGAAATCACCGATCCATATACATATTTAGCAAATATTAATGAATGGGGATAACTTACAAATAGCTCACAACAGAATATTCAGCCATCCCTTTTCAAATAAAGTGTTTTAAAATGTTCAAAGAAGTCACTGAGGAAAAAAAATAAAGGTTCTAAGCCAAAAACTATTCACCTGCTTCTGTCACATGGAAGCTCCTTTGCAACTGCTCTTGCTCTTATAGTCCAAAGCAGCAGGTAACCTTGTTAACAGAGTCTTCTGGTTTGTTGAGGTTTTTTGTGATTGGAGTTGGTTTTCTCTTTTTGCTTGGGGTTCTTTTTCCCCCTCCTTCTAGTATTTAAGGAGGGGAGTACTTCACTAAAGCACCTCCTCTCGCTTTTGTGAGAGACTGACCTTGTTTGACAAGGCTGGAGTTAAATGCCCCAAACTAGCTCTTATTCAGAATGAGAGCTGCTACAGCACTTGATCTCTAAGCCACTTCTCATTAGCCTCTGGAAAAGAACACAGCAGCTCTTGGGAGACAAAAGACATCTAAACATAGAAATCTGGCTTCAAGCACAGGTGGAATCTCAAATACCAGCTTCTGAGTTTACTGGTGAATACCAAACGATCTTATTTACCCTGATCAGGATAAACAGCAAGGCATCACTCCTGAAATCTGCATTAACAGCACTCCTGGATGCAACAGCTGCACTCCCACCTTTTGAGGGCTGCTTCATCCATACACAAAATTCCCTAGGAGTGCCACAGTGCCCCCTTAGGTACAAATGCATCCACAGGACACGTTCTATAGCATGGCAGCTCCCTTTTTGTTTTAACAGAGTACTGTAATTTGTCTGACACAGCCCAGGCTTTTACCCACACATATGAATAAACAAGCACGGTGTTTCTCTTGGGGCAGCGAAGCTGGTTAAATGAATCAGAAAACCCTGAAAATATTGCCTACCCTCAGTCCATCAGCTACTGGACAATTATTCAAGGCCCAGCTGTAAGAAAAACAGATGGTGAGTGAGCATTAGTACCGTGGACTTCTTTGCACTCATGCAGTCATAAGCAGAGTTTTTACGTTCTCACACGAAAATTGCCGTGAAATAGCAGAGAGGAAAAAAATCGTGCAAAGACTCCAATTTGTAAGCTAACTGATGCTTAAAATTCTCAAGAACTACAGTCAGATTAGCTGATTTTACAGGAGAGCCACAAAGTGAGAGAGTACTATAAATGGACTAGGCAAAGAAAGGCAGTGTTCTCATAATTGGTTTAAAGAGTGTCACCATAAAACATCAGTTATTGAATTCAACTGACATACCTGAACCTTTGAAGAGTCACTGAAGTATTAAATGCAAAAACCAAATACTTCAAATTTTAACAGCAATGGTAGCATTCAGCAATTGATGTGCTTTTGCTCTATTAAAAAAAAAAGTTAAACTGTATCCGGGAATTGTTTGAATTGTTCATCCATTCAATTCTTTATACAATTTTAGCACAAAAATCATCTGTTCCTTACTGCATTATTGACACTATTGACTATATCAATTGAAAATGCTACCAAATAAATCAACGTTGAATTAAGCCATGAAGAAAGAATGTGATAAAAAGTCTTTCAGATTCCTATAAATCATCAGACCCAGAAGCATGACACAAGTAACTGAGAGGGGAATTCAGCTTTTCTCCATAGCCATAATGCTTAAGGCGTAAATAAAATTACACTAATTTACCATGTAAGCAGTAATGGAATAGCTGGGGTAGAGATGGAGGCTTTGTTGGTTTCTGCTTTGTTTTCATGGTGGATTCTTTTCATCATTGATATGAGAGCTGTACCATGAACTACTTTGTTAAAGACAGAAAAGGTTGATATTGAAGTTTCAGTTCAATTGTTTTCGATCTGTGAATGTCCACTATGAGCAATTGCTCCATTTAAGAGGAATTACCCTTTGTACAAACCACTTCACTATTTAAAACAAAGCACATCTATCATCATTAAACAGAAAAAAAAAAAAAATACCAGTTTTAAAATAATGACAGCAGCACTGTACACTATGACATGGAATATTATGTGATGTTTCGAAACAAGAGTTTGTTTTCTCACTCTACTCAGAAAACCCCAACAGAATAACCAGGAAAACACAGGCCATGGGAAAACACCAGTTAACAGAACTAAGCTTCCATCAATAAACCCCAAATCCCAGTTTACCAGGAGTCAACATCTTGCTGCATAAATTACTTGAGGCCAGCATTTGGTGTAAAAGTGTGGTCAGAAATTGGGTTTTGCATTGACGTGTCACTTTAAGGAGAAGAGAAAACAGATGCATGCAGCTGTTTCTAACCCCATCTAACGTTACCAAAGGATAGGGTGCACTACAAATGCAACTTTCCCTTCTCCTGCATCTTTAAATATTGACACTAAGGAAAATTCTCACCCGAATGCATCCACGCTGTCCCAGCTGACCCTGTCCTTACAGTGACGCAGTGAAAACTTCCAAGGCAGAGCCCCTCGTTCTCCCTCTGTTCATTGCTGCCACTGACACAGTCATTTTGGGTTTGATGTTCTTTGGAAACTCACTCTGAATTTCCACAGTAAGAGCTATCTTTTTAAGAAAATGTCCACATAATTTCAGACCATTTCAAACAACTAATTCAGAAGCATTCTTCAGTTTCTGTTAGCTTTTTCAAGTGAGTATCTTATCCAGAGTTCATCTATAACATGACCTAGGCCTCCACCCTTAATTTATTTTCAGCTTAATTTTCAAGATCTAAGCTCAAAATACTTTCAGGTAAAGCATCCTCCATGCATAAACTGTTTAAAAAAAAAAAAAAATCCAGTTCCTTACTTGGCTCTTAAAACATTCCATATATGTGTAAAGCGAAAGACATCAGAGTAAATAGTCAAGTTTCTAACCCTGAAAAAAGTACTAGAGCACTTTTGTAGTACACTGTGGAAAACAGTTTATCCATTTATCCTAAACAAACTGGCCAAGGGATGTCACTTTCACAAATAATGGGTGATTTTATATGACTACCAAAACAGATTTTTTTCCAAATAAATAATACTACAGCTCTACAGAAAACCAGCATCCTCATGGTTATGAAGATAAATAAATATTTACTGACAGAAAAACTTGCATGCCCATCTTGAGAAGAATGTAATGCCTTTCAGTCTTTCAAGAAAGACATATATCCAATTGTAGAACTTACACGTGACAGAAAACCAATGCAGATACGCAAAAATAGGAATAATTCTTTTCATAAGTTCTAAATAGGCAGCAAAGTTTAACAACTGAGAGCTCAGTTGGAATAGAGATATCTGAGTTCATTTTAATTGAGGTGCAAGTGAGTAGATACATCTCAAGTGCAATTTTTAGTGAAAAAAAAAAATACTTGATAGCTTCATATAATGTCTATGTATTGCTGGTCAGAGGTTCCACAGGCAGGGGGGATTCCCTAGTTAGCAAGTTGCCACATAAAGCTTTTAGGTTGCCTGTATTTAAGATCGGTAGACAACTTCATAGAGAGAGAAAAACATTTGCAGTTTTCCTGAAATAGTGATATTTGCACTAAACATACCAAGCAAGTATTTTTATAGGTTTGCTCTAAACTATTAGATAGGGGGAAAATAGAAAAAAAAAATCAAGGAGATGGTCATGGTAAAAGTTTATTCATGTTTTTGAAAAACAAACTACATCTTATTCCTTTGCTGTTTAAAACCAGAACCAGGTTACATTGGCTTTGGAGGTGATGTCAACTCAGTCCTCTCTGCCTGCATAATTTTGAGATAAAGTAGCATTGTTTCTAAAGAAATACTTAACCAAATACATACAATAATAACTCGTATCTGAATTAAGAACATGATTATCTGACTCTCTAGGAATTCAGAATAACTGAAATGCAAACCAGCAACCTAAAGAAGCAACAAGCTCAGAATTTTGAACCTGTCACAATTTTCATCAAGAATTTAGCAGACTTTTCAACCTAGTATATGATTGTGATTAGTACAGGCAGGATGATTCTAAACTGACAACAGGATTAAGGAGCTGAGAAAGCAAACACTTAAAAAAAAAAAAGACTTTCAGTGTGGCAGTTAATCCACTTAAAGAGTTAAAAATTATCCGCCAGATATAGCACTTTGTAAAGTGCATTAGCAATCACTTCTCATCTTTCTCTGGAACGGAATAGATGCAATCGAATTCCCTGCTTTAAAGTATTCATTAGAGTTGCACAGTTTCTTTAAGCCTTAAAGCAGTGCCATGCTATGGATGTGTTTGCATAATGATACTGCAATACCTCACTGGGGAAGGTTATTGGAGCACCCAACCTCATCTTTACGTTATCCTTTACCAGCTCCTTGTGTGGCCATGCTGACCTCTCACCTGAATTCCCATTTTTCCTCTCAAAAGCTCTATCTTCAACATACAAATTGTTCTTTGACAAACTCAAAACAACAAATCCAGAACAAAACACAGGAGTACATTTTGTGTATAAGCAATAAGTGCACAAGTCACGCTGGATCATTAAAGCTGATCTACAAATGCCATTCCCAAAACAGATACAGAATACAGAACTGCCAAGAACATACATTTTAGTTATGGCATGCAAATTACTGGAATTTAAACACATCATATTTATCAGATGCAAATTTTAATTTCAGACATATGAATCCCTCCCACATACATGGATAATCTAGGGTGCATGCAAGAATCTGTTATTATGCACTCCTAAGCTGGTAGTCAGGAATGGTTTATACTACACTACAGGAGAAAAAAAAAAAAAAACCTACAGAAGGGTTTATAGCCTGAAAATACTGGACCTCTCTCTCCTTTCAACAGTAACAGAAAAATGTTCTTGGATGAAAACAAGCTTTAAATCTATTTTATCTATTCACTAGGAACAAAAAGAAATACCATACAACAGCTTTCAGGCATTTGTGAATGCAGAAATAAAGTTAGAGACTTTCAGGGAAGTCAATATGCACAGAAACTATTATAGTGGAAGTTGGAAGAAATGCCCCTATTTGTTACAGTAGGCACAAAAATATTTTTCCTCCTGAAGTTTCAACAGAAGTAACAGAACAAACAGGATTAATCATTTTTGCATAACATATTTCTGTCTTGCTCTATACACTTACTAGATGACTGTAATGGTGGATTCAGTTATAAAATAAGAGTAGAATACAAAGATAATTCAAACATACTAGTTAAAAAAATGTGTTATTATCCAGTTATTTCACATTATAGCAGAGAGGGGGTACCAAATATTAAATAATTTAGGAAGAGAGAGGGGGAGGAAATACTTAAAAAAAAAAAATCCTCTAAGCAAAAATGAAATGAAATTAGAACAAAAAAAAGGGGGAAGAAATTGGTATTGTTTTGCTGATACCCAAACATTTTTTTAAAAAACCAGTCCAATATACTTCAGTGATAGAACTATTCTGCACAGATGCATCTTTATAAATCATCTTTTTCCCTGTGAACTAAAAATCAGCTTGGCTTTAATCAGCAGCATGTTTTAACACAGATTTAAAATTCTTGTCTTCAAAGAAAGCTTAAACAAAATTGCCATTGGGCACATTTACATTAGAAGTATAATTTATGCCTGCAAGTGAATAAAGAGCAGTCCTTTATGGCTGAAACTCTGCCACAGCATCCACGAGAAACGCAGGCACAGTACTGTGTTAAATATCTATAAACAGCACCAACGGAGACACTGCAAAAAATAAATAAAATCAACCAACACCACAACACCAAAAGACATGCGAAGGCTCGATGCTCTGTTAAAACATATTTTCTACTCACTCTCACATTCTTAAGTGCAGGCACAACACTCGCTCCACACGGCGGGAGACATTTATACAGCCTATTCACACAAAAAAAATACCTCCCCGGCTGCAAATCCCCCAAACGACGCTGACAAAGCAAGCACTGCGAGGAAAAGCAAAAGTTAAGCAAACTTACCTGCTGTAAGTACATAAAAGTCAAGGCACAGGAGAGCTGGGGACACATGCCCACATTCGGCAGTGCCACGCAGGTTGCACCCGTAAGGGGATGCTGCATGGTGTTGCTCTGAAGTCTACGTAGAACAAGTGAGGGGGCTTGCATGCAAGCACGTTTGCCCTATCTTGTCACTACAGGTTGGTTGGTTTGGGGGGGTTTTTTGGGGTTTTTTTTTTTTTTTCCTCCCTTTTGATTATTTAAATAAGAAGCGGTGTTTCTCGAATGCCTCCTCTCTCCCCAGCGCTAAGCCCCTACATTCGTTTGTCAGCTAAGGCAACTTGGTAGGTTTAAACTACGGATTTTTAACAGAGAGGAAAAAAAAAGAAGACACAGCCTGCAGCCTATTGATGAGCAAATGGAACTTCCTCAATGACAGAGAGCTGAGGCTTGTCTCACAACAGTAGCTGCTGACTAGGAGAGAGAGAGAGAGAGACTCCGTGAGTCTCAGTCGGCTGGTGCTGATGCTGCACAGCTTCTCATTTGTCAAATGGGTCCTAGGGCAGGGTCTTTACCACTCACCAAAATTCAAATACTGCATTTTAAAAATCCCTGGAGAGGATAGGAAAGGAGAGAAAGTGAGCGTGCTGCATCACAGGCATCCATGAGATCTGGGCAATTAGTGTCATTGGCCAGCTGGGACTGAATGCCTGTTATGATTCTGCACGCACACAGACACACTCGCACACTTCCCCCCCTCCCAGGACTCACACCTGACTGGAAAAGGGCTTCCCCCTTCTAAGAACACAAGTGTGAAGCACCAAGTAGGAAAGGGAAAGGATCTTGGCTAGTCAAGAGGATTCCAGCAAATACACAGCACTATCAGCAAACGAGCTTTTTTTAAAACACGAATTAATTTTATATCTACATTTCATTTGCTATCCAGCTTCCCAGAGAAGCCTATAAAAGCATTACAGGGAAACTGTGCAGGAGCTGTGTAAGCACTGCAGAAGAAACACTGGGAATGAAACAGAATTCTATGGCATGCTGTGTCTACTGGGGGGAGGGGAGCACACTTGGATAAAGACTGTATCTTAAAATTGGTCTAAAGCCCATCTCATCTAAAATTACAAATTTATGTGACAGCTAGTCAATCTATTATCAAGGACTGCCCTATCAGGTTACATGGAAAAATTACATTTGCAATTTTCAGAATTTAATGTTTACTTTCTACTTTGAGAACGATACCTCGAAATTAGTATTCCACTCTTGCCAGCTTTTTATTCACCCCCCTCCTTTATTTTATGGAGTAATAATTATTCATTAGTAGATCTAGTTAGTCTTTATGTAATAAAGTAGGATGTGACCTGCAAATCAAATAATTTATACTACAGCATGTCCTTGAGGTCCTATATTACAGGTCTTTTTTTTCCTGAGATACAACTCAAGTATAACAGAAGACATTACTATTTTTAATTAGAATTTGACAAATGAATTAAATATTAATTCTTTAGGAAAGAAGGTCAAACCTCAAAGAACCACCTGAGGTTTTGAAGGAGTTTCTTTTAAAAAGACTCTGCAGAAAATTTGAAAATCACCTATTTTATAGGATACCCAATTCCCACAAAAACACGGCTGAGACCAAGAGTTTAATGCTAACAACAATAAACAAATAACCCACATGCAAGTCTATTTCATCAACAGCATACTGGTTTGATACAAGATCTACCCTCAAAAACAAATAATAGTCCCCGAATAACTGGAAACAATTAAAACACTTCACTGCAACTCAGGTGCTACGTTGAAAAAAAAAAAAAAAAAGTCTTTTTCATTCTACACGTGTGCACACATACCTGCACCCACACAAGCCTCAGAGAGAGATTTAGATCCACTGGGTCTTCTTCATGCAAAACTGAACATTTTCCAGCAGAATCAGTTCTTACATAATTTCTTTCTCAAAAGCAGTCAATGCAACAAAACCAATGTACTGATAACTCTATAATCAACACCAAAACAATCATGCACAAACTTACAATACGGGAATTGGGTTTGTCTTAGGAAACATCCATGCTTTTGTAGTTTATCATGGACTCATCTACTAGAACAGCCCAGATTATTTAATCACCAAAAAAAAAAAAAAAACCCAAAAAAAACAAACAAACAAACTAAACAAAAACCCCAAACCACCAAACAAAAATTCCCTCATGCCACAGAGCAAGAGTGAGTGAGGAGGAGGAGAAATGAACCCTCTCTGTGTCCTTGCTCCTTTTTTCATTCTTTCTCTGTGCCTTAAGCAGTCTCCTGTTCTGACAGGGGTATGTCATGCTTCTCTTCATTCTTTTTATTTTTTTCTAGCCCAGAAAGGCTGTTATTCTGCAAATGCCCTAAGCTGAGAGAACTTTCCCCTCAGTTCAGTTTCATATGAAATACCATAAATAATACATGGCACTTTAATGAGACCTTATCAGCATGTTTAATGAAAAACAAATATGTTATGTAAGGTAACCAACTCCTTCTACATTATGTCAAAACTAAAGGCAGCATGCTTCTCAGCCAAACAGTTTGGAACTATATAAGGCTATCCAATTTCCCAAAGTGAAGTTCTGGAACACGGTGATGGTCAAGCAAAGCTTCTTCTGTCTATTGCACTATTTTACAGCTAAAACGACATCCATAAAACAGATTAAATTCTTAAAAGCAGTGTGTTGAACAATTACTTCAAGAGAATTTAGCAGTGTCAATGTAGCTAACAGTAATTGTAAAAGTGAATTTCTCATTGGCCTTTTATCCTTAATTTTCACCCAATTCGAAGTCAGAAATATACAACCCACAAATACTATGGATTCCTGACATTAGCATAATTACATTATTAAAACAAGAACAGCAGTATCTTAACTATCCTCTGTACACAGAGAAACAATAAACATACATAATTCAGTAGTGTAAGAGACCTAAAAAAGAAACACAATTCTTTAGCCTGATCTATGCTCCTTCAAGAGATGCAGGGGAAAGTCATTACCAATTTTCATCCCTTCCAAGGATAACTTGTCATTATGTCTAAAAAGAAAAAAGGTAACAAAGTGTATTTTATTTCCGTAAATATAAAATCAATGTCTCTTCTTTAAAGCCATTTCCTTGTTTACACACACTTTTGTCCCTAACCCAGCCCATTAATCACCCCAGAGCCCCAGTTATGGCTATATATACCCTAAGTGCCACCACAGCTGTGCCAAAGGGACATGAATGCCTGTGCAGAGCCTGACCTTCCCTCTCCCTGCACAGGGACAGCGTCCCTGGGACAGCACAGAGCCCAGCAACAGCTCCTCTGCGAAGTATTAACAACTCCATCCTCCCTGTATTCTGCCAGTGTGTGCAACTGCAAAGGCCACCCCACCTACAGCACAGGACATTTCCCAGTTGCCTCAGTTCAGCCCTGTGGGGTCAGGAGCTGAACTAATCCCACACTCACAGCTGATGATATTTCCTATCAACTAACAACAAATAGCAACAGTTTAGAAGAAGAAGAAGAAAAAAAAAAGAGGCCAACCATCTACACTGCCCACATCAGCCTCTGTGGGAGTTCTTAGAAACATTCTAGGAGATCAGACCTCCTTCCACACTAATGGATCCATCTGAGATGCGATGCTTACTCATCATCATCACCACGAGAGGCAGCGCTTCCTCCTCCAACCTCTTTGGGCTGTCCACATCATGGCTTATGGCACAGGAGAGAATTTGCAGACAGGCACCTTCTCCCCACATCCACTGAGAACAACATTTGAAAAATGCCACCAGCAAAGCCTCGATCAATCTTGAATATGCAAATAAAAACATGAAAGCAAGGAAGCTCTGAAACAAAGCAAAAAGGACCAACAGTCCTTCTCACACAGCTGACTTACAAATCCAAACCCACTAAGATTTGCAATGCATCTGTTTATTTGACATAACACATTCCATTTGAAATCAACCACTCAGTTTGTTGTGACCTGGTAGTCAACTCAAAATTTAAGTTCAAATTTTGCATTTCCAGGCCTTTGACTTGGAAGTTAACCTTTGGAATTACCACAGCAGACTGCCTAATAGCATTTCCATCAAGTAAAAGAAGGCTCTGAAGCACATCACCTGCAACACCACACACCATTTTACACTTCCACCTTGCCTCAGTAGTAGCCTGCCTTAAGAAGTTCACACATAGAGGAAAGCACGCAGTATTCCAAGTCATCTGTGCCTCCCAACACCAAGTGTTAGAAAAATAAATCACAACTGTATATTAAATGTCCCATGTGATGAATGTAGTTATTTCTCAACTTTATAAAGTGGTTGATGAGGTACAAAAATAATTCAGGTAAACTGCATAGAATCTAATAGAGCAGTCCTTTCTCTAAACCCTCCTTATCTAACACCACAGGAAAAAGTAACTCCCAGGATTGAAAAGCAGCGTATTATAAAATTGAATACATCAGTAACATATTCTGATAAATTACAACCAATTATCAATATCTCTGCCTGTATTTCACAAAGTATTCTATTTTTTGTAGATGTACTATGTCTTTTTAAAATAAAGCAGGGAAATATCACACTTCTTTTTTAATACTCTGTTTTGTCAAAAAATATTAAATAAAAGGGTTTTCCGCTATTCTTGTAAACTAAAAGGCAACATCTCATCCTCCACTGGTATTTTCTTGTCATGACTATCCCTATTTCTAATACCAGGTTTATGTTAAGATAGCTCTCCTTTAGTAGGTTTTTGAATAAAGATCAGGACACTACAGAGGCTCACGCTTACCTCAGGCAAGTAAGAATCACTAATTTTCTCTTTCTATTAAGCACGGTGTTACATCCATTGACTTCCCCAGTACTTCATACCCAATCTCTCCAAAGCCTGTGTAGCACAGTTAACCTCTTCAGCACCACCCAACACACGTTTCTCAAGCGTTCAGCATTAACTCAAGATTTCTCACAGCAGAAGCAGCCAGCAGCCCTTATCCCCACCAACGTGCTCGGGCGGGGGCGGGAAGGCAACAAAATAAATAAAATGTTCAGCTTTTAAAGACTTTGGGGCAGTTCCGAGCAGGACGCGTGCGTTCCTTGGCAGGTGGGATCTCCCTGCTTTGGGGACATTCCGTAGGGACCCTGGGAGGGGATGGAAACACGGCCGGTTCGGGTGGCTGCGGGCGCGCTGCGTGCGGGGAGCGGGGCCGGGCTGGGAGCGCTCCCGCTCCGCCGTTCCGGGCGCTCCATCTAGCGGAGACACGGCTCATGCCGGGGGACACGGCTCATGCCGGGGGACACGGCTCGTGCCGGGGGGAACACGGCTCGTTCCGCTCCGCACCCGCGGGGATTACGCCGGCATTCCCTGCGGACAGCGCTGCCTGTGCTGCGGCCGGCCCCGGCAGCGCCGTCCCCAGAGCCCCGAGCTCCTTCGGGATCGCCATCGGCCCGCACTCCTCCCCGCCCTCCCGTCCGCTTGCTGTGCGCCGCCGGCACCCAGACACCGGGAAGGGACCGGGGCCGACGCCTGAAGGAGCAGAAGCTCCGGGGAAGCGCTGTTCAGCCGCTGGCACAGCGACCGTGCCCAGGACAAAGGAAGGGCTTTCCCTGAGCAGGGCAGGAGGCAGTGGGTGCAGCAGCGCTGCTTTAGGAAAGTTAAAGATGATGTGCCATTACACGGTCAGGGAAAAGAAATAAGTGAATTTTAAAAAATACCCAAATAGCTTTATCTAAACTGTTACCTCCAAACTCGGGAAGCAGGGACATAGGCAGGCCCAAGAAGAGGAAATGGAAATTGGTGCAGCAAAAACCCCTCTGTCGATCCCACTCCCACCTCCCTTAGCACACAGGGGATGCAGACACTACGGCATTTCATTCTGGGAAGCACAGGGTGCTCACATCCCCCATGCACTGCTGTCACAACACCAAATCAACTTGTACAAACGGGAACTTACAGAGGTTCTTTAGGTCTGACACATCAGTACAACGTGCATCACAAAAGAAGCCCCTGAACACAGGTGTCCAGCTTAATAATTACCATTCTGGTTGTTCTTTACATATATCTTTATATATATAGCTTAGAGAGACAAGTGTGCCATGTGTAGTCCTGCCCTGTAAGGTTTTTCCACAATTCCAGATGAGAAGCCACGACAATATAACCCTCAGAAAATTAACTCTGAATGAAATTTAAAAGCTCCGGATTTTTTTCAAAGTAATCAAAAAATATAAGGACTACGAAGCACAGAAAATTGTGTACACCTTGTTAAGCTTTCAGTCCATAGAATGGGAGGGGTACAAACTAATCAGAAAAGTGTTCAGCTGGACCTGAAGTGCCAAAGCCTACTTCTCCCTGCTGCCAATTGTGGCAGTTTGTCAAGTATCAGAAGGAGAAAGAGAATATTTGACAATAAGGACATACTGTGCATGTTTCGCTTAAATTTTTATACAAAATTTCGTTTTCTTATTTTATATGGACACAAGTTGCTTGCAGTACTGCACTCTCATTCTTGTATACAACACATAAACTAACATTTTCACATAAATTCATTAATCCACAGAACTTTGCCCCCCAGTTAGTTTCTTTTTTTTTTTCTCCTTATTTTGTACCACCACATCTCACACTTGGCTGCTATTATAAATTCACAAGGAAAGAATTTAATTCAGAGAGCAAAATAAGCTGCAGGAGCACATAAATTTAGAACTTGTTTCCATGAGACAGTAATAAAAGTTAAAATAACCAAAGTACCACCAAATGTAAATGTAACAATACATAATAGGGCAGCATAAACACATCAAGAAGGTTTTTTATGAAATATTATTTATCTCTTAAAAATTAAAAGCATGTCAAATCTCAAAAGGAGAATAAATGAGAGATTAATTATGCTATTATGTTAAGGTTGCATCTTTTTCTCAGTAGGAATTACATTAACTGGACATCAGTACAGTTTCCCTTATACAGTGAAACCACTTCTTTTATTAGTCTGTCCACATCTGGACATCCCCTCATTATTCTGAATCTCAGTCCACCATGCTTAGTCCTCAATTCTGGACTCATTTCAGTGTACAAAAGCTAAATATTAACATGCTCACGTATTGAACCAAGAAATCTCCCTGTCTGCACTTCCCCTGTGCTTTGCTTACAGCCTGCCCACTCCCCAGAGTATGGGATCCCTCCAGTGCAATGAAGGATTTCTCTACAGCTCCCTTGAGAACTTTATTTATCATCTTCTACCACCAAAACTTAAAAATATTCCTCATCATTTTGGCCCTACCCCATCCCACAGCATGGGCTAAGTCACTTTCAAATTGAGCTCAATGGCTCCTTCATCTCTAGTTCTTTCTTTTGGCTTTCAATCTGGATTTTACCTAAACTTCAAAATCTTGACCAAGCTTGACAGGTTCCAGTTAAATACCCATCTTCTCCCAAACTAAAATTGAGGGGTTTGCAGCTTTAAGCTTCAGTTTATACTGAAGCACTACCCAAGCTTTCCAAGGTAGGCAGCCATACACTCTCCAAAATCCCATTCCAGAAGAAAGGGATCCCATGCCATGACCCAATCTCACTTCTGTGCCAAAATCTAGGAGGAGAAGGTTGGTTTTGTGTTGTTTTTTTTTTTAAACTTAGGAGTTTTGGCTCTCTCTAATCCTTGCAGAATGACAGGCTTTGGCATGGAAGGAGTTTTGCATATGAAACTGGTACAAAGCTGCCTATAAAGGTTTGTTTTGTTTGAGATAGGGACAGAAGTACCGTGTGAGAAAGTTCAATTTCATACACAGAGTCAATATTGTCTCCTTTGTTTTTATTGTGGTTTATCCACCAATTTTGAATGAAGCAGGTTTTTTTTTTTTTCCTAACTGCATTTTCCCCTCAATCCTCCAGGGATCCTGTCCTTTCCATACTACATTTCCAATTGTTTCATTAGTGTAACCTCCTTCTGTTCGTGAGTCCAGCATCAGCTCCCTCCTCTCCTCCCACTCTAATTGGTCTTTTTCTTTTCATATTTTCCTACTTCAATTGATAAGGTGTCACACTCCACACCACCGGGTCTTCCTTTTCCTCAGCTGCTAACTAGAGTCTGAAAATTCATCTACAATATTTTCTCAAAGCTGTTTGCTTTCATCAACACTAATCAACTCTCCCCCTTGGTTTGGTGGCCATCCTTCTCTCCTGCCTGTAATTCCTTCCTCTCTAAAATTCCTTAATGCAACAAAATTCACACTGGAGACACTGAAATCGCTCTCCTTTCCCCCTCTGCTGCTTTTTTGGCACATCACCACTTCTGCTTTCAGCATAAAGTTCAAGTTCCTTCATCCTCCAGGGCTCAGACCATCCAAGGCTCAGCATGAAGATGTCCCCCTGTTGCACATTTACACAGAGCTGACCTGACATCCCTTCGTTTCTGTAAGAGCCCTCTCAGTATTCTGCCACAAACCTACAACCAGACTCCTGTACTCAAGCACCAAACACCACACTTCACTCTGCATGGGACCTTCCTGGTCCCATCACCCAAAAAGTGATTTCCAGGAGACAGAGCTCAGCACACACTGCCTGGCCACGGTGGAAGGTACCAGATGTTGTGCTGAGTGTTTTGTACCAGAACAGGCTTTGCTGCAGCTGCTCCTCAGCATCAGCACCACCCCCAGCACCTGAACACCGGCCAAAGAACCTCTGACTTCCAACAATCTCCCAGTCATAACAAGCAAAAAACTCCTCACAAAGAGAAAGAAAGCCTCAAAAACTTATTTATTTGTTTATTCCAACGATGCTCATGCCAGCCTTAAAGGATTTTCTTGTGGGGTTCTTTAAAAAGAGAGAATCTTTGCCTCAAATTCCAAGTAACAAAACCTCAGAGAGACCAGCTCCCCTTTCTCCTTTCCACTCCATACTCAAGAAGATTCTCCTCCCCACAAACCTATTCGTTTTGAAGGGGAGAAAAAAATTAGCAGAATTCTCTTTGAAATGTCTTTATAAAAGTAAATAACAATTTCTTTTTGCTCTTCTTCAATTATATTAGCCCTATAGAAACTAGTTCTCCAGCTAAAAGACTGTGGTTGTTCCTTTAAAATTTAGAATTTGTTAATGAAATTTAAAATAACTTCAAGATAAAATTTAGCAGCATCGAATTTTTAACACTAAAATTAAAACAAAAATTTCTACAAATATTTGAACTTTAAAAACTGTCACAGAAATTTGAAAATAAATTACTCTTCAAACTTAACTTATTTTTTACTGCATCTGAATTGGTTTTGCAGTTCCTAACTTGTATTTATGGAGTGCCTCCAAAGACTCTCAGATTAAAATATAAATCTGAAAGACACAAAGCAAAGTCATTTGGTTTTGGCATAATTCTGACCATATAAAAATTGAGACTGGATCCTCTCATAGCTGTTATATTTTGTGAGGAAATGATATCTTGCTTTGTCATATCTCAATACAATATTCATACAGTATGATTTATTTTAATAGAAATAGTATTATTTAGTCATCAAAACGACATAGAATAATACCAAATCTTAAAAAGGGGGATTTTAAACAATTGCTTTTATGTGTTTTCTGCAAACTTGAATGATACACCAAGTTCAGCTTTTGGAGTCAGAGAGCATCAGTGAGGTCAGAGAACAGCACATTTATAAAGTGCCTGAACATCTGGTGCTAAATGCATTCTCAAGCACAATCTGAAATCCTACAGACTGCTGTCCTGGGGCTTGCAGTCCTTGCCATGGTGGTGTCTAATTGCTCTTACACACAGAGAACCCATCTGGCTCTAACTTAGCCCTCCAACCTCATATTTTGTAGCTTCACCCACCAAACCCAAATTCTCTTCTGGGAAAGGCTTCTCCATGGGCATCCCAAGAGCCAAAAGGAGCAGCAACCTGACTCATATTAGGCCAAAAGGCAAGTTCAAGCTTGCAAGGGGAAGCAGCTCTCCTCCTCTTCAGCCAGAGCCTGGACTGGTTTCTACAAATAGCTAGTAGATCTCCAAAACTTGTGTTCAATTTCTGCTCCAAAAAATGCAGAAAAAAAGACATTCAGCAGATAAAATTATTCATTAGCAAACTGTGTTTAAGTTAAGGGACAGAGAACTGACAAGCTTCATGTTTTTGTAGTGGTTGTTCAAAGCAATACAAAGCCAAGACTTTAAAAGTCACTTACTTTCCTTAAAGATCAGCTACTATACCCAGAAAACACTCATATTAAATAAAGAGCACTATTCTGTACAAGTCCTGGGCATTATTACAGAGGTAAAGTCATTCTTTAAAATCAACTAAATTACAAAATTATTCACACCAAATACTAACATACCTGTTGTTCCTCAGAACAGAACTCGGCACTGTGCAAATTCTACTTCTCTCAAGTCTTTCTGTCAGCTCTGAGCCAGCTTTGGTGCCTCAGCAAGGACCCCAGGGCTCCTCCCACCACAGGTGCCAGTGGTGATGGAGATGGCTCTGCTGCAGAGCCCTAACTGGGATCAGCTGGGAGTTCCAGCCAGGCCACCCAACAGCCACGAGGTGCCACCCTCAGGTCTCAATCAGCACAGGGCACCCCACCTACACACAGAGGGCTCCAGGTCTAATTGCACAGCTCATTTAGTGCCACCCTCTTACCTGAAAGGGAACCCCAAAGCCACAGACCTTTCACATAAACCTGTGCACACAAATCCCTCCCTGCTCCAGAGACAAACTCAACCCTTAGTGTAGGGCAGATCTTACTGGATCAGCCACATTATGTGCATTACAGATGCAGTTTTAACAGTGGATCGTGAATTTTTACTTAAAGCCAGTGTTGCTGGTACCAAAACTACATTCCCTAATTCTGATAAGAAACTTTGCTGGGGTGTTGCAATCTCACCTGTCACCAAAAAACTAAAATATCAAATCTTGGAACTGTCTTCACTGTAATAATAGTTAGCAAAACTAAATGCAAGGACTCACCAGTAATCTCCAGACAGGGCAACTTCAGGATCCCACAGATAAACAAACCAGAAGAAAAACAAATGCCAGCCTAACTAAAACCAGCAGCTAGGCTACAAAAAAACAAATAGCAAAATATCTGTAGCATTGTTTCATCCTCCATTTACCGTGAGCCAAACTGGCTGGAACTGGTGGAACTCTGAGCTCTCTCAACACAAAACACCTGCAGTGCTACAGAGAAGGCAGCAGGAACATTTTTCTCAAGAATTTAGTGATGCGGTTCAAGTTCAACTGCATTGTAATTTTATCATTGTATCGAATTTTATCATTTTCTACAATAAAATAATACTAAAAGAAGAGCAGTTGTGGGACTGTGTGACTGGATGGTCACTTACACCTCATACCACTGATCCTCAAAAGATTTATCCTGACTCAAAGTTAAGGTATTCTTTCACATACTCGTCATTCTTACTTCAATATTTCAGAACCTAGTGCTGAAAAGTCAATATGATTTTCAAGACTGAAATAATATGGAAAGAAATACATTCAAAACAAGCAAACTTTAACAATCTTATTTACCCAAATCTTGCCAAAGTAATTCAATTGCCATAAAGTACTTAGTCAAGGAGCTAGACAGTCTTGCTGCATAATTCATCAGTCTTTTTAATCCTGTTGATGAGTATCAGGTTCTCTACAGAAATGCTTTTAAAGAATGCTTAAGAAAAATCATTGTTAGTTAGGGAATTATGAGATGTATTACTAACAGCTAAAACAATCCACCAAAAGCCACCCTATGGCCTCTAATGGCAAATGATATTCATGTAAAGAAAACTCATACCCCTGAAGTCATGTACAAACTGCAAATGCTAATGCTTTGCACAGAAATCTGAGTTACTAGCTTCTCCCCAGCATTTATGTTCACTGAAAAATACTACACACAAAGAAGTATTTAATCAATTCTGAGATTCCTCCAGATCTCAGTTACTTGTAAGCTGAAAGAAAAAATTTGATCAACAAAATGGAATTTTACACTGTCCTAATTACTGGAGAAACTTTTAGATTTTTACTGTTCTTACTCTTTCCATATTACACACCCCTGAATTATTTCATATGTCAATAATGACAAAAGTAAATTACTTCCTTGACTAAGACTGTGAACTAAATAACAAAGCCTAAAAAACACCAGAACTGAGTTTATCTGTGTAATGAGAATTTAAACATCCTTACTGCTTCATTCCATACATAGCTTGACCCTCCCTCAGTCAATTGACAATATGCATAGGCAAAACAACACTGGAATGACTGAATCACAAAACAAGAAATCCTTGGCTCCTTGCTTTCATAAATTCTTTTTTGTTCTCCAGCATTCATCCCTGCCCCAATAAAACCTTGGAACTGGGAGGCAGGGGCAGAGCAATCAGCTGTCCCTGCAGGGCCTGCACACACACCCACCTGCACTGGGATGGCAGAGATGCTCAGAAGAGGCAAAATCATGAGATTTCCACCACGAACTTCTGGGATTTATTTAATAGTTGTTACTCAGATTTGAGCAGGTATTCAGACTGATTTGAAAGGGCTAAAGTCATGTTTGTGAAACAAGTCCCATCTTTCTCTGGCCACCTCTGAAAGACTGCTAGAATCTCTTGAAAATACTGCCTTTCATGCATTTTGAAAAGAAAGTACAGGGAAGTGGCCTAAACTCAAGCATTTAAATCCAAAGAGTTTAAATTGATCAATTTAACCCTGAGGATGAATCTCACATTTCTGGACACTACCCAATAAAAGTGATCCCTCCCTGCTGAAGAAGAGGCAGCTGCACTATCCCAGCTCAGCCCTGCCCAGCTGTGGGTCCCAGGGGCTGGTGCCTCTCCCTTGCCAATGATTATCACACCTCCCCTTGTGTCCAAATGTGGATTCAGTCACTTGGCTTTGAGGGTCGGAGGAGCCATCATCCCCCATCAGGTGTGCCAGTGCTCACTTAGGTACCAATTTTTGGTGTGCTGGCATTATCATGAGTTAATGCTGGTTTCTGCATCTCCTCAGTCAAACTAAACCCAGCTTTACTTATGTCCCATGTAATTTTAATTTCTGTGCCAGTAACTGTCCACATCATATGCCTGGACAAAAACAGTGATTTGAATTTAGGAATTTCTGGGTTTCAGCACAAGAAAAATCCGAGTGCTCAAGTCCTCAACCTTACATGTAATTTCTATGTAGCTTTATTGTTAAATAATGACTAGGTGACTTTCTCAAAGTAAGTTTACAAACACAGGGTTCCTACTGGCAGTGAAGAAGTGCAATGCAGGAAATAATGGGCTTTTTTTGGGGATGAACATTTTAATTTATTATCATCTTTATCGTTGTTATTGTAAATGTAGTATTTGCCAATATAATTTAAGTAATTTAAATAACTGAGAGACACCATCTGAAAAATGAAAATTACAGACGTATTTAATATAACAAATTTACTGATCCCAAGTAACCAAATGCTTGATTGGTTTAGTACCACCCCCACAAAAAAAGCTGATATGCACTCTGCAAACTTTCTTTGCTGGAGATTAAAAAAATTAAGTAGCACAACAATATTTTAGCAGGGTTTCCACACTTGCTACAATACAGACAGTTCTAGTGGGGACTGGAGAGGGATGAAGTCAGTGACAGGAAGGAAAATGTGATTACCTAATTCCCATTCTGATGCCAACTCTGACCTTTGCATTCCATTTCAAATCCAGCTATCACGTTACCAAAATAATATACTACAGGCTGGATACTGTTCTGCTAATATGATATGTAGATTCCTAAGAGGAATTTTATCCTTACAACTAAACTGCAGTTATGCCAATTATGATATATTTTTATGTGTATGTTGCACAGTATTTTAGAACAGGCTACAGCATTTTTTTCCCCCTTGACATACAAAGAGACTGAAGAAAAAATTCAAGCTGAATTCCATGTCAGTGCTTGCAGCTTGAGTTGATTTTGTACAGCAAATTCCAAATGGTCATGTTCCATTAATAGATTCTTACTAATGATGAAGTGTCAAAACCTTAAAAAACTTTTTTGAAGAGAGTATAAAATGACATTCAGTCAAACAATACAGGAGCAAGATACAGGGACTGGAATTTGATTTGATATTAACACTTGAGAAGTAGGAAAAACATTCCAAATGGCAGCTGTCTGTGTGAGGCAAGCCATGCTACCTTCATTGGACATGTGAATTCTGAAAAAAAAAGGATCATTTCTTTCCAAAAGGAAGCTGTGAAATATTGATTCCTGCAGCATGTTACTAAAAGCTGGGCCTTCTAACCCTTGGTAATGATCATGAGAAGGAAAACAGTGAGATGAGATACAATCTCACAGTAATTGCATGTGGAAGTCATGTTTTTTAAGCTGCCTAATTTACTGTGAAACTGGAGAGACACAAGGAGCTGAAGAGGGGACAAAATCCATCGTTTATAACTTGCTTAACATTTGGTTTTAAGTGACTCTTTACAGAGGAATTACAAAAATATCCTCTATAGTATAAAGGAGATAAAGTAACAGGTGAGTCCACTTGAGCCCAGCTGGAAGTGACCAAGGGAGGGTCACCTGGCCACAGCTCAGGTGCAGCAGCTCTAAAATTCCCTCAGTGGTGATCGAGGCTTCTGCTGTGAACAGCTGTTATTTGTTATTGATACTCAAGAGGCACTGGAGAGAAAAAGAT
Source organism: Chaetops frenatus (assembly GCA_013400775.1). Taxonomy (NCBI): domain Eukaryota; kingdom Metazoa; phylum Chordata; class Aves; order Passeriformes; family Picathartidae; genus Chaetops; species Chaetops frenatus. Next base: position 880,186 of record VZTR01032150.1, read on the forward strand.
TTGTTTGTCAATGACAGCTTCTGATCATTCTGCAAGGGAATCTTAAGGAAAAATGGCAGTTACCTCCAGGTACAGGTGATATCCTTCAATTAATTTTCAAAAATTAACCCAGTGATTAGTCATAATGCTCTGAAATTATGAAAAAACCAGAAACATCCTATTTCAAACAAATAGTTGTGAAGAAAATATTCTAATTATTTAAGCAGGACCTTTACTGGATTTACTGAGGGTAATTACCCCTGAGAAAACATTCTAATCCAGAACTGATTAGAAAGTGGGAGAATTCTTCACAAGCCAGTACCCACACACTCACTATGTCATCTAAGTGTCCCACCTACTGAATTCCTGAAAGAATTCCTCATGTCAATGAATATAAGGAGAAAAAGGTTTTGCAAAGCAAGATAACAGACTCTTAAACACAAAAGTTACAGAGGCATTAGAAATCTGGAGGTTATTTTCAGATTTTGCTTAGATGAATAAAATTTAGGAGCAAATTCCCTTGATATCTATAGATCAGAGAAGTGGATATACTAAAATCCAGTTGATAAAGGAGGAATTAATCATGAATTGCACATAGCGTGCAGGATTTGTGGCAGAAGCCTGCTACTCTGTTGAGTCTGTTTCAAGAAGAAACATCCTCAGAAATCTCAGACTGAAACACAAAACCTCCTCAATCTTTTTCTTTCCCCAAACAGGTGTGAAATGCAGCTCTGCTGAAAAGAGTGCAGCTCTGACTTGCAAGTGAATGAAGCTTCACAGAATGATAAATAAAACGTTCAGTAATGTGCTTTTGGTGTGACTGAATAAGGCATCTGGATAAAATTGAGAACTATAGAAAAACATTAAATCAGTTTTAAAACATGCATGAACTTCAGAATGATGCTGTCATCACATTATTTATATTCTAGACATACCAAAGAGCTATTATATTTCAGGTCTTTCATGGCAAAACAAAAGCTTTACACAAGTAATATTAAGTATTTAGATGCTTTCATGCAGGATTTATTAGTTCATATTTTGCCTTGTCTCTATATTTCTCTCAATTTCAACTGCATTTTTTGTCATTTTAGCTTTATACTGTTTGGTACATTTGTTTTGTTATCTATTATCTGGTGAACAATCTGAATTCACACAGAGCTGGATATGGCTGAGAGAACTTATCCCCACTAGATCATCAAATTAAACAAAAGCAGGAACCAAAGAAACATAGTAGAAAAAACCCTCAGTTTTGTACTGGTTAGACAAAAATATCTTTACATACCTTTAATGTTTATTTGAATTAACCATGTTACAGAATAGCCAAAAGTAGAGAAAGTTTCCACACAGTAAGACATGAACTGTCTTTTGACAGATTTTTTCAGTACTTTTCCTTTACAAAGACATACAAGCCTTCAACATAAAAATAAATGTGTAAAAGACCATATTTCCTTGTGTTTCAAACAAATTTTGTAAACGAAATGGTCACAGAAAAAAAAATTAAATTTTTCTATAATCAACACACTTTGTTCTTTCATCTAACTTCTAAAATACAGGCTTCACCAGGCTTATCTCCTTGATCAGGGCAGGGCTGCTGTTTCACAGATTGGGATTTTTACAGCATTAGCCCAAAAATGCTGCTGGTTAGACTTTACTGCATCTACAAGGCAGAAACACTTTTCTTACTTATTCAGCCTGAAATTTTCCACTTGTCCCTAACTTTTGCTCTCTTGTTCTGCCAACTATTCTGAGTACAGCCATCAAACCTTTTGCATAGAAACCTTTCTTAATTTGCTTCAAAGCAGCTAAACATACCAAGCCATCAAAATGTCAAAGAATCAACAGCTCCAGCTTAAGTTTTTCTCCTTTCATGATAATCTCTGCACCAATTTAACAAACTTTTGCCTTATAATGACATTTGGTAATGTAGTATGAACCTACAGTTAAGTATGATCTCCTGTTCTGTTTAAGCAAAACAAACAAAAAAAGCCTGTCATCAACTAAACATCTACAGCAAAGTGGCTCTGATTTAAAGCCCATTTCTAGGTAAAAAAATACAAAATATACTGTAAGATTTGCATAAGCAAGATTGCTTCAACATACAGAACAAATCAAATGGTTCAGCCATGGCTCTTCCCATGTGGTATCAGGGATTTCTGGCCCCGAGGCCCAGGGGAGTGGGGTTTGCTGCTGGCTGTCACACACCTCTTGGTAGGACTTCAGATGATGCTCAGGCATTTTACAAGTTTTTGTTCTGTTCGTGTGAAAAGGGCTTTTGATGACCAAGAATGGAGCAGTAAGTGCAGAGGGAATAACACAACCCCAAGGCTGTCCAGCAACACGGGACTGTTTTCCTTGAACCAGATTTCACAGAACTCCTCAAACAGAGCTCTTAATCATCTCACCCAAAAGAACTTTGTGAGTTCCTCTCTTTGAGAAGTGGGATATGAGGTGCTCAAAATGTTCCAGTGAGCCAGAACACTGAACTGAATTAATTCATATTCCAAAACGTGATGATAGGGTAGATCAAAAAGATGAAGTATAAAACCAGCAAAGATTATACACCACCATCTCATAATAGGCATAAAAATGCACATCTACTGATTCAGGAGATGACTATCCAAGCATACAGTAATTAATCTTTATTGTAATACAAGCAACAGAAAGAAAAGACAAAATCTGAAGCTACTTTAAACTTCTCCTATCAAATCCTTTCAGGACACATCAAAGATTTTATGTTCAGTCTTTGGTTCAAATACTCTTATAGTGAATTATGTTGCAGGAGTCCCTTCCCCTTGAAACAGAAGGTAAGTTTTCAAATCCTTGTTATACATTAATTATACCTTATGTATTTTCATACCTAGCCAGCTATAGGAAAATTACTTACCAGTTTTTACAATAAATGCAGAATTCTTTACTGAAGAAACCACCCATACGTAAAAGCTGCTAACACAAATGCTGACAATCAGTCTGACATCCAATCTGTTTCCAACCTACAGGTACAGAAATAGAGCACTGCACATTCCAAAAAAAGACCACTAACATTTTCCCCAGTTTGAAGTACATTAAAACTTCTTTTATTACTCAGAAGCTTTGCCCCTGCTTGGTTCATCCTTCCTCCAACTCATTCACATGTACAATTAGAAGATAACCACCTAAAGTTTTCATACTGGGGTTTCAAAAGGATGATAAGGCAGCAGACTGTCACTGAAATTCAAGGCATTGAGTTCTTAATAATTTTTTTTAATAGCCATAACTGTAATTTGAGTACATCAATGACAGTAATTGAACCATATGAATTACGTGTTGATTTCCAAATAATCAGTAATAAAAAATTGTAGGATATTGTATCTCTCAGATAAGAGAGAAATTAAAAGCAAAAGGAAAGGCAAAACATTTAAACAACATGAATACTATAAAGCATGAATACTATAAAGCACCAATGTCTATTAGAATTCAAAATATCTTTGTGATGCAGCATATAAAAAGGGGTTTAATGAACAGTAATAAGATGTTTGAATAATTTGTCCTATGAACTGCAAATCACAAAACACCAGGAAGATTTATTACTCACAGAACACAGGGGCATTCTGGGAGTGATAAATTCCCAAGGCGTTGGGAGAAGAAAAAAACCTTAAAATGAGACTTTAACCATTACTCAAAGCAATACAAACCCAAAAACTGGTACTACTGAAAATGCACTCAAAGTGATGCAGTCCAGTGAGGAAAAGGATGAAAAGATTAGCCAGGGAGGAGGCTGGGAAACAACTGGCTGGAAAGGAGCTTTGGGGCAAAGGACATGGAAGGGCAGGAGGGTGAGTGAACACAGGAGAACACGGGGCCCTTGCAGCAAACCCCACCTGCAGCATCCTGGGATGTGCCAGGAAGGCCCTGGGGAGCAGATCCCAAGGGATGGGAGCCTTCCCCTCCAACCCAGCAGTGGTGGGGCCACTCGTGGGGTTCTGTGCCAGCCAGGGGAGGAGATGGACAGGCTGCAGCCAGGCCAGGAGGAAGGATCAGGATCAGGAATACAGCAGGGGCTGAGACAGCGGGGGCTCTTCAGCCAGAGAAGGAAAAGGCTCGAGGGATCTCACAAATGTAAATAAATTCCTGAAAGGAGGGAGGAAAGAAGATGCAGCCAGACACTTCTCAGTGCTGGCCAGGCAAAGCAGAAGAGGCAATGGGCACAGACTGCTTAACGTGACATCCCAATTAAACACCAGAGAACCTTTTCCTGGGAGGAGACTCTGTCAAGCAGTGGAACAGGGTTTTTATCCTGGTTGTGAGTTCATGGAGACAGCCCAAACCTGGTCCCTGTGTGCCCTCTACTACAGCTGCTGCTGCTTTGTGCAGTGGATGGATTCAGCCCTCTCCAGAGGGCCCCTCCAGGCTGCATCACTCTGTGATTCCATAACACAAAAACTCCAAGTCTTTTACTGACTGTTGGAATAATCAGCCACTTACCCTTCATCCACGACTAAACAAATGTCAAATTATTCAAGCTTCTGTGGTATATTGCTTTTAAATCTTTAAAACTTCAGTTACAGCTCCTCCCTCTGATAATCAGAACCTTCCCCTGTCTATGTTACAAATTAATTAAAATATATGAAAGCATCAAGAAAAATTAAAAAGGAAAAACTGTTTTGAATTTATGTGGTAAGGTTTAGGGAGTGAAATCTGTGAAGCACTGAGGTATAAAAAGGTGAGATGAAAAAATTTAGAGCATCTATAATAATGAGAAAGAGAATGAAGAAAGAAAGAATGAACTCAAAGGTAATACTGCCAAGCTAGAATATTTCAGTCGTGACACACTTGGAATTTCAAAACCCAATGATAAAGACTTTTTTCTAACATAAGGCATCTGAAGATTTAACTCTGAAATAACCATAAAGGTCTATGCATATAGATCTTATGACATAAAAACCTTAAATTGCACAATGCCAGTTCTATCCTCCTGCCAAAATATTTATAATTTATTAAAAATTTTAAAACTCCACTGCTGGTAAAAAGTAAATGGTATTTATGATAAATATTGCTATTTCTTGTTCTCAGCAATGATTACTGAACCTAAAAAAAATGACCCAAGGGTTTTAAAAAGAACTCAGAGAGCAATAATCCTCTTTTGTCCAGACCAACTCTAGACACAACTTTGCTCTTACAGATAATTCCTCATGCTGTGACAGTGGTATCTCTTTAACAGCTTTAGCATGTACTGAATGCATGACAAACATAGGGAACTGAAACTTAAAGGGGGAAAAATCCTTTAGTTCCAAGACAGCTGATCGCTTCTGAAGTCTTTTCAACCTCCTCCTACCCACTGTGCTTCATTTCAGAATGCAGCACTATCACACAAAAAAAGAAGCCTTGCTCTGTCCATGGGGTAGCAGAGTGAATGTGTGTTCATCAAAACCCTTTATTGTCTGCCCTAAGTTGGGCCTTTCCAGCCATGTTTGGCAGCTGACTCATAAACACAATATTCTGTGAGCTTTTTTATAAGCTTTGGAAAGTAATGTTTTAAGTCTACAGATCACCTCAAATGTCTCTCTCTGATCAATATATATTTCAAGAGTTTTCCCTGAATTAATTAGCACCTTTAGTTCATATTTACTACTGTGCTACTTTCACTTAAAAACAACAAAAAAGATTTTGCCTTTTTCCAGGATCTCTGCTTCACACATATTTTTTCATGTTACTGAACATTCAATCTTGAAAGCAGAAGTGCAAGTTATCCAGTGTCACAGCATTTACCCTCCTACCCCACCCAGACACGTGCAGCTATTTGCATATATGATAACACACCCTTCATGCATGGACAGCTAATTACTGGCTCACCATAAAGACTCCCAGTTCCCAAGGTCAGTGTGCAGTTTCCAGTGGCCCCACCATCACCAGAGACTATTGCAGACCCTCTTCATAATGCTTTAGAGTGGTTAGGCCCACTGTGAGAAGCTTGAGTACTGATAGCATGGCTAGAAATTGTTCCTACTAAAATAAGAACACTAAATTTAAGAAGAAGTGATCAATCAATATTTGTATGTATATACAGATATATTACTTGGGTGTAACAGACTGATAGCAATAAACCCATGAAAGAATTTGGTTTAAATCCTAAAAATTAAACTTGCCATATTACTTTGAAACTGCCTATATGGAATGTAATTGCAAGGAGAACACATCAAGAGTTTGGCTACCGAGCAGATGTGACTTGGGAAGAGTTAGAGAAATTACTGAACTTGAGAAATTATTGAACTTGCACTATTAAAAACAAACAAAAAAAAATTAAAAATACTAAAATAAGCACTTCAAGATGTACAAAAGTAAACACTTATTTTCATAGCATGTTGTTGTGGTTTTACTTCACTCTGGATTCTTTTGCCTCCTTCCTTGGCCTCTCCCTTTTTCAGGTCCAGTCTGCCCAAATACAAGTACATAGACACTTTCACACAAACATGCGCACATCCATCCATCCATACATCTATATACATGCACACATTCATACATTCATACATCTATATATATAGATATATAATATCTGTGTGTGTATGGAAATGCCTACATTCTCTCCACTCCCATTACCAACCTTCCCAACGCGAGTCTGCCAAGAACCCTGCTGAGAAGGGAGGCAGAGGGAAGAGAGACAAAGCAGTTTCTCTGCAGCCCCCAAAACAAGGGTGCTTGCCCAGCTTTCCCTCCTTTGTGGCTGAGAGGCCAAAGGCACAGCTGCCAAGCTGAGGAGGTGATTTTGCAGTGATGGCATCTGGCTCCTTGGCACACTCCTCTGAGATTTGTCTTGGCTCCTCTGCCGTTGCCCCTGGGGCTGTTAATGGGTGAAGTTGGTGATAGGACGTTGTCTGAGCCTCTCTTTTAGCTCACCTTTGATTCTGCTCAGTCTCTGTCAGAGTAAAGCTGCTCTTCACCCTCCTGAAATCTTTGCCCTTTTTAGCTGGCAGATGTAATGATGTCATTTTGGATGGTCCTGTTGTGCTAATGGATGGTTTGGATAGGGCAGACCACTTCTTTGTATATTTTACACTTAAAAAATTACATCTGCCAAAACTTATCAACACAAATACTTAATTCAAGGACGTGGTTTTTTATTGTGATCCCAAAAAAAAAAAAAACCCAAAAAAACCCAAACAAAACCAACCAAAAAAACCCTCAAAAAAAACAAAAAAAAAAACAAAAAAAAAAAGAAGCAAACATATAATAAAAAAAAAACAGACACACNTATTACCATAATAAAAAGCAAGCATTATCATAATCTGATTATATTTCATTATACCTCCTTGTGCTCAAAAAAAACCCCAAAAATCATAGTATCCTTCTCTACATATTGCAGGAAATATAGATGCAAATTTTGGAGTTTAAAGTAAGAAGTCAATGAGCTGCTGAACACATCACAAAAGGTAACTCCAATGGACTTATCTCACAACAACATGGTTTCTAGTCTAGAAATATCAGTTTATATGACAGTAATTACTAAAACAGATGGGCAAGGAGCCAAAAAGAGGCATCACATCAACAGTGGGCTGAATGGAACTGGGAGCCGTGGAGCAGAAAGGAGCTGTGCCAGATTGTGTGGCAGCTGAGAGTCTCATTGGTGACCATTTGCTGTGCAATCTCAGACACATCTAAAAAATTATGCATTCCCCATTGATTTCATGCTCAAATGGTAGAGAAAAAAGCCCCCCCTCTGTCTGAACTTGAACACAGTACCTGCTGACAGGCTCCTTCCTTTGAGTACTCAGGATTTTCCTCCTTGCACTTCCATGTTCCTATCTGCCATTCACAAGACTACTGCACATTTTAGATCCACACTGTCAGGTGTTACATGAGTGGCAGTCAAAACAACAACAGAGGTCTGCAGACAGAATTAACCAATAGGTTCAAAATATTCCTAAAACTTAGCCAAAAAACACCCACCACATTTTATATCTTTCCTTCAGGAAATCTATGTAAAAATACTGGTAAACTATAGGTAAGCAGCACTTCGATAAAATGAACAGAAAAAAAAAAAAATCTAGACTCAAAAGACAATTATCTCTAAAATGACTAAAGAAATGCAAAGCAAACCCAGAATTCCTTAATTTAATCATGTTTCTATCTGATCTTCGTTTTTTGCTTTTTTTCCAAAAAGTAGTTCACACAAAACTTTGTTTTAAATCTTCCTGCTGACTAGTCAGCCACTGTATATTTTAGAAAAGACATTTTTTTAATTATTATTGGATTCAGCCATCATTATGAAGAATACTAAAAATCCAGCTGGGCTGTTTGAGATCAATATCCATATGAATTGTTGTCTAACAGCAATTAATAGTTTGCAATTGCTATGAGTAGAACAGTAACAATAAAGCATTATCTTCAGTCCAATCTGCTATCTAATGTTGAGATTACGAACAACTTTTAATAAAGAAATCTTTTGGATATAAAAGGGGTTGGCATTTCCTTCTGAGTCTCTCACCAGGCTGTTCAGATGGGCAGCCTTGTAATTAATCTTAGCAGTTCATGCATTTTCCAACCATCCCTGCCTGTTGACTCCTAGAGAAAAGTGCTCACCCACTCCCTTGGTTACGTTAATTACACAGAGCAGATAAAGCCAAGGAAATCTGCGAGACACCAGAGGCTCCTTTGGTTTTCTGTGTAAATTTGTTGCATGTCAAGAGAAGGAGGCCCATGGCTGGCACTGGTGGCTCCCAGTGTAGGGACAGCCAGCCCTACACGCCCTGCACAGGGCCCAACAAAAGACCTTTGGTGCTTTATCTGCCTCTCAGAACTTTGGAGGCAAGAAGGAGGCTGTCAAACACTTCCATCAGATTCTCCCACCTGGAGCATTTCTACATCTTAAAATACCTTGGGTTACCTCGGAGTAGCAGCACCAGAAAGAAGCACAGAAGGTATGAAAAGGTCAGCAGTGGGGCAAACGAGAAAGGGTGGGGTGAGAAAGGACAAGGCAAAGGGTAAAGAGTAAATCAATCACAGTGGGGAATAGTTTTAATTTACCTGGACTTCTTTACATTGACCTCTGACTGCAACTATATTTCCTCTTGCTTTTTTCCTTCACAATACCTAAAAAGCAGCCCAGAGATGAACTAAATAATTATTGTGCACGCTTCACTTTTGTCTCAGTTCTACTAAAACTTGGTATCATTCCAGAGTCCAGATTTTTCTTGAAGAAAGTGATCTTCAGTTCTTACAACTTAGCAAACACGTGTGATATATTATACACTTTGCCCAAATTAAAAAATGTCCCCTGCGTGTGCCAATGTAGTCCCTGCATGAGGCACAGTATTTATTCTGCAGAAATTGAGAGCAAGCTACTTTTTAAAGGTGGGGCAACAGAAGTCTCAGGAAAAGAGCTGTCAGTGTGAGCAGAAAAATCCCACTCTCACTTCAATCACAGCATGCAGACAAATATTTCAATTTTTGTGTGCACATACACTTGGTGCTGTTTCACAGGATATCAATTTTGTCAATTTAAAAATTAGCAATGAATTTGGAGAATAATTTGCATGTACATGTAGGTATATGCATATATATAGACACATATGTACACCTGCATGAAGGAAAAAATCCCCTGCATCAATCAGTGGCTTGCAGGAGAGTGAAACAATGAAGATCCTAGTGTGCTGCCTTTAGCCAGTTAAAAGAAAGTAAAATAAAATATTGTCAAAAAGCAAGAATTAATCTTCAGCTGACAACATGATGCTCATCAGTACAGTGAATTTTTCATTACCCTAAGAAGGAAAAAAAACATATATGCACATATACAAGGAAATATATACATATGTATAAATATATAATTCTGTTAATCCACAATTAAATCTGGTTAACTGTAAGGGACAAGAAAGTGATAATCAGTCTGTGTTCTTTTCAATAAGACAAAGTAATTCAAAGAAGAGTTTAATATTTTCAAGCAACTGCAAAATCAAAGTGACAAAACAATTTGGAACCTCTCCTCTGGCTCTTAAAGGAGCTTGCTGCACCCACTAAAAGAGGGGAGACATCTCACACATTGGGAAATCAAATTCTTACCTGAGGAAAATCCCAAGTGAAGCACTTATTGATTCTGTGTGTTAAGGAAACAATTTCTAATAGAGAACATTTCTATTAAGAAACTGAAAAGGGAACTATTATATAATAGAAACCCCACAGTCCCTGAATGTACAGAGAAGTTTTAATTGAAACTTGGATAGGGACTTGCTCCATGAGAAAATATGTGAGAATGAGCCGTTCTGAAAACCATTTCAGAGCAAAAAAGTGTTAATATCAGTTATTATCAACAGTCTGGTTGATAGTTGCTGTAGGCCAGAGCTTTAGGAAAATCTTTAAAAATACCAAACCTCCTGAATGGAAGCAGACACAAAGCAAGGGAGCAGCACAGGCACTTGTCACTGTCCCAAATCAAGGTGAGCAGAGTGGTTCTGCTGGAAATGTTTTGTCACAGAGTGGTATTGGTAGGGGGAAGGCAGAAATCACACAGAACCTTCCAAGGTTCATTAAGCAGTTTGGAGTTTCCTGTGTCTCCTAGGATGGCTGAAAAGAGGGGAAGGAGGAAGCAGATTCATGTGAAGAACAACATTAACAATGATGTCTGTTTAGTTCACCTTCCCTTCACAAAAATAATTGTTACATGCTAAACAATGTCAAAGTCCCACCTGTAAAGCAAAAAATCATGGAAATAACCATACAGAAATGCTTTTGCTTGGTTTATTTGGGCTGGGTGGTTAGTTTTAATTTAGAACAGTTATTTGGCTTTTTCTTTTTCACTTCTGATGTCCTCTTGGGTCTGCCCTTACCTGTACTCTTTCTATGAACTTGGATAAATGGTATAGTACTGATTAAATTCACTAAATCTTAGAAATTATATTAATAGGAGCATTTTAATTTTTTTTAAAATGTACTTGGCTAATTACAACCTGGAAAGCATATATGTTTTTTATTAAAAGATGAAGAAATACTGTTCTACTGAAAACCATTGCTATTCCAGTTTTGTCCAAAAGCACCAAGAAAACCAGGAACAAGGTAATTATTTTCATGTAAACCTCATAAAAAGGCAATAATCGAGATGGAATATCCACAGTTTAATATATAAAAAGTTATTAAAATATTAAAATGTAATTAAAATGAAAATATTTAAATGTAATCACTGGGCACTTATAAGACAGTTCATAAATGTATGCAAATTACTGGGGGTTTATTTATTTATAAATAAATATGTTTGCATACACCAATGTAATCTAAAAGGATATTAAAACAACATGAAATAATCTCAGTACACTAATTTTATCCTTTGGCCCAAGACAACTTCTTGTTCATAACACTAATAAAAGGCAGGAGAAAATCTCAATGTTCTTCACCTGTAAACAAATATACTTAAATAAAGTGCATTCTGTTTGCATCCATTTGATTAAACACATATTCCATTCATAACTAAATACAAACATCTAGGTAGTCATGTGAACCGTGGGATAAAACGTTGGTACTTCCATTTGTTTTAGGTACTGGAAATGTGTTTTTGTGACTCCCAGAACGAGGGCTTTGGATGTGAGTGATGCTGCAGTACTTGAGAGCACATGGAACAAGGTCACAGCATCACAGGGCCTGACCTGCTGGAATAAAGTCTTTCAACAAACAAGTGTTTGACTGAATCGCATTTCATTGAACACTACCTGCAAGTGTGACTCCAGCAAAGCCCTGATATCCTGCACAGAACCAGAAATGCAAAGAGACATTTTCAAGAGCCAGGGCAAATGCTGGGGATGACTTTCCCTGGCTTTCACCAGGCACTGCCATTAGAGCGCTTTAGCTTCCATTAAGTTGTCACTTCCCTGTGCTGGCAGCTTTTCGAGGGGGACAATTCGTTCTGACAGAACCATGGCCTGTCACATGCACTCACAGTTCAGTGGGAATGAACAGGAAAAGCCCCAGAGCTGATGGATTTATTAGAGATTGGAGCTGGCACATATATTGCCTATATGGACAGAGCAAGGTAATTAATGAGCTCTAACCTGTCCACCTTAAGCACCTCCTATTTAGTTGCACAAACTTAATTCAAGGCACACAAATGTAAAATGTACAAAGCTGTTCTTTCATTGGATTTTGACCATTAGATTTGTTTAATTAACCCTTATTGATTACGACCGTTTTGTAACAACAACATCCAGTTCATACATATTTTTAATACAGAAGAACTGGCACACTGAAAAGGCTGATCTAGTCCAGAACCACAGGGGCAAACATTTAGGGAAAGAATATAAGAAATGCCATGAGAGCATGGCCCTTATCCTCCAAATATAACCCTGGAGCCAGTGAATCCTGAGCTTCCTGAGCTAGAACTTCTACACAGCCACTGGGTCCATCCTGCTTGATCCCAAATAAATTCTAGGTGCCACAATTCTGCTCCATGTGTGAAAAGAACTTTGTTATGCTAATATTGAACCTGCTGGCTGACAATGTCACTGAGTACTAATTCTGCAAAATACTAATTGTGCAAAACATTCCATTTTCTCTGAAGCATTGGTAATTGTCTAGGCCTCTCTTTTCACTTACCTGTCATCATTCCAAGCCTAAGAACCCTCATCTATTTAAGATCTCACCCAACAGAAGATATTTTGTACTTCTCACCTTCTATCTTTCTACTTCTTGGACGTATGTGTGGCCAGAAATATGCTTGTTGTACAAAACATGAATGCAAGAAGGATTTCTGCATTAAAGATCTCCATTCCAGTTTTCTATCACAGAAATTATGACAGTCTTTAATACTTTCATTGTACTTTATGTTTTCTTGATAACAGTTAATGAGTTATAAATTATATTTTATCCTTGGACAGATCCATTAAAGGAACTTTGTACAGCCTGAAGACAAATTATTTAGTTTAGTTTGGTGGTTTGGGCTGGGAGAGAGTTAATTTTCCCCACAGCAGGTAGTATGGGGCTGTGTTTTGGATTTGTGCTGCAAACACAAGGACTCTCTGAGAAATAGGGAAGTTTTTGTCACTGCTGAGCAGAGCTGACACAGAGGCAAAGCTGCTTCTGCTCCTCACCCCACCAGCCAGGGGCTGGCAGCACACAAGGGAGGGGACACAGCCAGGACAGCTGAGCCCAGGAATCTTCCAGAATATCTCATGTCACACTCAGCACAGAACTCTGGAGAAGGAGGATGAGTGGGATGTTTGGGAGTGATGCTGTTTGTCTTCCCAAGTCACTGTTTCCTGTGGTGGAGCCCAGCTGTCCTGGGCTGGCTGAACACCTGCCTGCCCATGGGCAGTGGGGAGGAATTCCTTCTTCTGCTTCAGCTGCTGAAGTGTCCTTATCTCAACGCATGAGCTTTGGGATTGTTAACAATTCTCCTCCCTTCCAGGGTGGGCAGCAGTGGGGGCACTCCATGAGCAGCTCTGTGGTGTTTGGTTGCTGGCAGGGGTCAAACCACAACCCTTAAGTAATACTTCACCTCCTTACAATCTTGGAGAAATGGAACACTGAAGAGAGTAAATGTTTTTCTGAAGCAGAAGTCAATTAGAGAAGATACAATTATACACAGAATCCTCACAAAAGTAAGATGTAATGTAGTTTCTTCTCATAAATCCTTATGGAGGATTTTGTCCTTTGTCTCACTCTCCTGCTGCATCCACACTCATCTTCTTCCCTGCTGGAACTCAGTCGTTCTCCTCCTGGATAACACATCTTCTGCAAGTTGCTCTGCTGGGCTGCAGCAGGAGGCACTTGGGCCACAAAGGGTGGCAGAAAAAAGCACATGGTGTCAAAAGGGAGGAAGCTGGGACAGAAGAGACACTTATGCTGGTGGTGGCAAGAGCCAGAGCAGAGGCAGAGCCAGCTGGCTGAGAGGAGAGGATGGCAGCCATCAGATTAACTGGGAACAGCCAGGCAGACCTGAGCACCACCACAGCAGAGACTTGGCCCATCAGTGAGGACAGAACAGAGTCCATTAAGCATTTTAAAGGACAAAATCTAGGTTAGAAAAAGGTTAGGCAATGTAAGGATGTGTAAGGAGAATGCACAAGAAGGACTAGAGGTGGGTATGTGAGAGGCTAAAGAGAAAAACAAAACAAGAGATGCAGAGGGCAGGCAGTAAAAAGATTTTAAAAAAAGAGAAAAATATTTATTAAATAACTGCTCATCAATATATGTTTCCTAAAATATAGTAGAAGGACTCCACCACAGTCAGAATAAACTGTCTCTAGCTGGTTTTGCCTATTAATATTATTGGGTATAAAGTTATTGGATGCTTCTGGCTTCACCTTTGACATTCCAAGGGAAGGGACACAATTCTCTGTTGTGGTGATAACTCAGAGCATGACCATTACAAAGGTGAATTGTTCAGCAAGTTTAGCATAATCTTTATTGACCTCTAAGTATTACTTTTAGCTTTACCATGTTTTGCTTCCTTAATTGCAATTCTGACATATTTTAAGATTTATTGAAGACACTGAGGTACAGAGGTTCATAGATACAGCTTGGTGATTTGCTTGCACAGAATGTGAAATGATGAGCTGGACCTAACCTCATGCAATACTTGGGCTGAAATAAAATACTAAAATTTGATTATTGTCAAAATTCAAATCATTTAGAATAAACAGAAAGTGAAGAAGATGTATTATTTTCTCATATAAAGATATTCTAAGCTAGCTAGTGACACTGAATCAGTCAAAATTGCCCTTCTGTTATTACATATAGACTTTAATCTAAATGATGCTGGCCTTCTACCTTCCAGTGCCATTAATTCTTTCCACCTATAAATTGCCTTCACAGGTTTAGAGTTTTGTATTCTTTGAAAACTCAGTCTTACTGAGAAGGATTTTAGCATAATTCTGCTTGATGAAAGAATCTTTTGAAAAAAAACCCTGAACCTGAACTGCTCTGAATTTTCTACACCTACATCTCAAGGTAAACAGAGTGCTTCACATAAAGCACAGAAAAATTTCACCTGTTTACTTCCCTGTTATTGTTACTATTAGCACTTTGGGATAACTGGAAAAAAATGAAGGTTGAGTGATGTCTTATCTTGCCAGATGGTTGTGCTACTTGGAATCAGCATCAGAGAAAATTTAGTCAAGTTTTCATTAAGAGTAAATGTGAAGTACAGAAATACTCAGCTGAAAAAATGAGTTGTGGCAAACTTGGTCAAGTAGCAAGCAGTAAACTGCTTCTCTTTTTCCATATTTGTTCTAAAGTGCTTGTTACATTCTTTAACATGCCTAATAGCTGCATTGAAAACACAATTTATTTTTTAACAAGCAGTATTTCCATTCTTCAACAGGTTCTCCACCCCCACCCCCCCTCAAAAAAAAAAAAAAAAAAAACACCCTCAAAACTTTCAACGAAGCTCATCAATTACTCTTAACACTCTAAATCGCTGGCAATGTTTACACAACATCCTTTCAGAGTTATTCAGCTCGATCTTGCAGCTCATTAAAAGGATCTCTATTTATTTGCTGTGTGTTACAGTTCTTCACTTTGGCACAACACGCAAAAAGGAAGCCAATTTTACTTTTCCCTGTGGTGTTAATTGGTAGAGCATGCTGCCTGCCTCTTCATTAATTATGTCAATGTGTATGAAACTTTCATTTTCATGGCAGTGTATTAACAAAGCTTTGCAACGAGGCTGACAGCCAGCAAACTCCAGTTTATAAAAAGTGGGTAATGAAGGCTAGCAGTGGCCAGAATATAATATTTATTTCAAAAAGCAGCTTTTTTTCCTCCTTATCCCTTTCAGAAAACATCTAAAGCAAGCACTTACAGAAGTAAACAAGATCAACTTTGCTGCTGAAAGTAAATAAATCTCCATATAATGCACAGATAATGGATCTGGAAACACTGTAACTTCACAGAGCACAAAGAATGAGAGAAGGACCTTTAGCCCAGCTGAAATGGTTTTGCTCCTAAAACCATTTCCAGATAATTTACTGATCTCATCCCATCAAGTGTATAGAAATCACTCACTGCTTGATAGCTCACTGAACACTGGGGCTTTTTCTAAAGACAAAACTACCACTAGCACAGCAAAAACAGGCACTGACCATATGAAATTCCTCTGAATGCCTTTAGCCTGTTTCTGTTCACTGACTGCAAGTGTTGGTAAAAGATTAATACTGAGCTTTTTTCCCCCCTAAAAAAATTAAAGAAAAAATCCAAAACCAAACAACACCCACCTCCCCCCTACACACCCCCC
>VZTR01032150.1:896385-920946 GCA_013400775.1 Chaetops frenatus
TTCTTGATCAGCTCTCCCTGACTTCAGATAGAGCACACTGAATATCACTACACTGGGGAGACTGCCTGGAGACGGAGACTAAAGCAACAAATAAAGTCTATGATAAGCTACTTCAGTTCTTTCTGGAAATTCTGAAATGCAAAGCACTAAAATAGAGCAGGGCTCTATTTTAGGAGAAGTAAAGCATTGCAAACTATAAATGAAATACCTTAAGAAGTCACCATCTTACATTCACAGAATTTCAGCTCCCAGTCTTGGAAATCATGCCTAGAGAAGCTTTCATGTTGCCACTGAGGTTGGAGATGCTACGGGCAAAAGTGTTTGTTTCTCACCACAGGTATCTTCTGACTGATAAAAAGACACATTTGTCACTGGCTAATATCACTCTTTGAAGGATTAAAGAAACCCCAAACAAACACTAGCAAAACCAAAAACCCCACAAAACACACAAAACCCTCACAAACACCTGCATGTACATTCCAAACTATGAGCCTGTTCATTCTGTTCTTCTCACTCTGTATATCTGGGATGTTCTTAAACTAATTCTTTGCAGTGAGATCAAGTAATAACACGAGGAAAAACCATTAAAAAAAATGTTTCCTACAGTAAGCTTAAACCCTAAAACAACAAACAAAGAAATTTATCTGTACATTGAAAGGATTCATCCTTCAAGTGATTCTAGCCAGGCTGGGAGTAGAGAGGGACTCTAGGGAAGCACAGACCTCATGGTGTATTCCCTGTCAGAAGCTTTTGCCCTGATGGAAGAAGCACAGCTCCAGTCAGACCCATCATACAGCTACAGAAAAATAGAAAATGCCTATTTTTTTTTTGTTTTGTTTGTTTGTTTGTTTCTACTTTCCTCTTCCACTTCCCCAATATTTATTCTATGTTATTTCTCCCAGGCTAGAAGCATGCCAGACAACAGACTGCATCTTCCTGTGCATTTACATGGTCCAGCACTACAGGACACTCCAAACCCAAAATATACTCACACTATTAATACAGACATTTCTTTATGTAGGTCCTTCTGTACTCAAGTGTCCTCAGAAATACTATAAAACATGAAAAACATGAAATACTTGTATGAATGAAATAGTGGAGCCTGACTGAGCTAACAGCTTAGGTCTTCATGCACTGATTCTTCCTTGTTCTCCATTTTCTCCTCCTGTACATGTTTGACCTCTCCCATCTTTCCTTCTTGTAGCAGCACTCTCTGAGCATCACAAACTCCCTGCTGGCATTGTCTTCTCACTCAGTTTCTCTTACTCTTTCACTCCCCTTCCATCAAGCTTTAGTTGGCTTCTCTCACACCCATAAGGTCTCAAAACCCATTCCTGCCTTCCATTCTCCTCCTCCTCCAGTTCCACCCTCTCAGGATGTCCCTTCTCTTTTCTCTTGGAGCCTGCTCAGTGCCCCAGATGCCTCACTGCTGGGCAGGGCTGTGCTCTCCTGCTCCCAACAAACCTTTCTCTAGGCATTTCTTCTTCCCTTGCTGGCTGCTTGTTAAGTTTCTCTCCTCTGTAAGCTCTAAGTAATTTATAAGTACTATGTTTCTTTGCTCTTCCTGCCAGAAAACCTGCACTGAAATTTTATGTTTATTCTACTCTAATAACTCCTTGCTCCCAGACAGTTTGGAAAAAGCTATGACGAGGTTATATCATGAAATATTTTTTACATTATTACTCCTTATCTTCATCAGTAAGCAGTTTTGCAAAGACACACAGAAATTAACCTTGGACTATAACACAATTGAACAGCTACCCTGTAACTGGAACAAGACTAAAATAGAGAATTGGTTACCCTACCTGCATTTCTTCTCTGGTAGCTCATTGCTTTAGTATCATTTTAGCAATTAGTTTTGAAAATAGGTCCTAAAACATGGCACTTTCTCCTATTTCTCCCTAGAAGCAGCTGATCTATCAGGAGTATGTTGTACAGTGTTGGCTATTCTTCTTGAATTTCCTGTGCAGTTCTTATTTGCTATTTCTGTATAAAATACTGAACTCAAAAACTGGTATTTACAATTTCTTGGGTAATTGATCTAGAGGTTGATATTAGTTGGAAGCTGCAAAAATTGAATGGAAGTTTAAGAACTGAATACCTAATAGAAAGCACGTGTGAGAAAAAGCAAACTCTTAAAAATAGGTTCATGTTCCTTTTAGCCAGTATTCATCAAAACTGAAAGCTTATCTATCATAGGTAGCTAATTGATATTTTTTTCTCTTCCATATGTATTATTTTTCCTCTGTCACAAGATAAAATGTTCTTTGTCAGCAGCTACACTTCCCTGTCAGATTTTATACCTCAGTGATGATGTTTTATGTTCAGCAGCTGGCACATTTGTATTCTCATGCAGTTATTGCATTTCTGCACTTCTCAGTTCTACAGGGTTAGACTTTGTTTCCTTCTCTTCTATCCCAACTAAACCAAACAAAAACTTTCTAAAGAAACCAGTAATTCAGTAGAGATTACCTATTCCTAAATACCATCATCATTACCAAACCTTTTTCAGTGACATGTATAGTAGCACTAAACATCCACAACTGTATTCTCCACAGCTTTTAATGAGAGGAAAAAAAAAAAAGTATTTCTGAAACAACCAACTGTTGTTCAAAATAGAACATATGCTCTGGGAAAAAAAACCCCTCAAACTCTAAAATTCTCTCAGAAATGCAGTAGTAGCTCTCCAGAAAATAGCACCAATGCTTCATTTCTTTCAGTACCAAAATATTGTACCACAGTCTGTGTTGAGCTGGTGTCTGGGTGTTGGCTGTTACATTTTTGCTGCTTCAACTGAAGAAACCTCTGTCAGCTCCTTATCTCCCTCAGGAAATGTGCATCACTTGGGAGCAATCCCCACTTGCCAGCTCTGGCCAAGTCTGTCTAATTGCTTTCTTTAAGTATGGAGTATCTGCATCTTTCACTGGTCTCTACATTTCCCAGCCTACTGGTCATGTACATGGAGTTCCTCTGCCTTTGCAGTTTATAAATAAATATTCCCAAGCTTTTGTTGTGTGAGGGCTGGACACAGTGCCCAGCAGAAGGCAAGAGGTCTGAATAAAACAACTCCAGGTGAGGCAGTTGCTTTAATACCCAAAACCTGCATTATCCCTTCTGGACCCAATTCATGGCTCTAGGGAAATGGCAAAAGCTCCCATGGATGGACGATGTTCTTTTTGCCACATCCATGGTTTTCAATTACAATTGTTAATACAAATGACTTGCTTGCAGGCAGTTTGTCAAGTGATCAGTTTGTTGTGACTCAGTCTCTGATATTTCCCCTTCTGGGCTCTTTCTATCTCCAGCTTCAGTCTGCTGGGTTATGTTTGTGTCTGGGTCAGGGCACAAAGTGCTGCCCACACTGCCCCAGTTCCATGGCACAGACCCTCCACAAACCAGTCAGGAACAGAGCCAGAGCTGGTACCAGCTGTGCCACTGGGCAGCTGCACAGGACTCAAGCTTGGTTCCTATGGATCCCACCTGGAATCAAACCTAGAGCAGAGCTGCAGATCCACCAAGGCTGAGGGAAAGCAAAGCCTCAGCTACAAATGCGCAGCCATTCCGTTCACCCACAACACACCTAAACAGCTTTCCTTCCTACAGATATAAAAAAGGTTGTAGTGAGATACACTCTGTTCAATGTATGGGAACAGTGAGATACACTCTGTTCAATGTATGGGAACAGTGAGATACACTCTGTTCAATGTATGGGAATAGTGAGATACACTCTGTTCAATGTATGGGAACAGTGAGATACACTCTGTTCAATGTATGGGAAAAGTGAGGTACACCCTGTTCAGTATATGGGAAAGACAAGTGCTACGAGGACATCAGCACTCAGAAAAGAACATTGCTTCTAGGACATTTGGATTATTGTGCTATCATCACACATTTCAAATTGTACAGATCACTTCTTCCTCTCTTCTTACATCCATGCCTGTTTTCCTTCCAAATGCTGCCTTCCCTGGCACATAGCTGGGATGCATCTGGCAGGCTCTGCTGGGTCCCCACAGGTCGAAGAGCCCAGAGCAACACCCTGCATTTGGACATACGTGCACTAAGTTGCACTGTGCCATATCCCCCTCAACTATGATGGTAACATTTTATTTCCAACTTGGAGGGAAAAAGAGCAAAGTCCTCTGGATTTTGGGAGCGAGCCAACAGGAAGTGCTAAATGAATAAAGAGTGTCTGCAAGTGTGCCCTAGGGACTAAGCAGTGACTGCCTATGACACGGTGCTTCCAAGTTGGGGTTCTAAATCTGGTGCCAAAAGCTCACATATCTCCTTGCTTCAGTAGTTATTAATCAATTAATATACTGTATTAAATAACCAGATTCCCTAAATAAGCTTTTTACCTTTTAGTTTCTAAAGCAAAAGAAACATATGTAACAAAGCAAATAAATGCTGCTATAATTGAAAACTGAACAAGTTATTTTTAGTTATTCCAAATCATGCTAGCAATAGACAAAAGAAAGCAAGGTAATTGAGCAGAGAAGAATGCTTTCTCAAGAACATGTAAAAATCATCACTGGCCCCACTGTGTGTGGGATAGGTAAGGAAATAATAGAGAAATACAGCTGATTTGGACTGATAGTCCCTCTTCCTACTCCTCACCTTCCTCCAGCTCCCAAGATGGGCTGCACCTTCAGCTTCTGTTTAAACTGTTTCTGTACACTTTTGGCACTAGAGATTTCACTGTCTCTCTAAAGAAGCTCTTCCAGCTCTCAAATGCTTTTCAATCAGAAAGTTTTTCCTGCTGCAAAGTGAGCCCACTGCCCAGGGAATACAGAGAAAAACTTGATTACTTTCTCACAGCTTCTTTTTATGTACATGAGGACTATTATGGAGTCCTTGCTCAGGCTTCTCTCCCTCAGCTTTTCCCTGCAGGTCAAATTTTCCAAAGTTCTCATGCTTTATATTGCTCTCCCCAGTACCTCCACTGATTCAGCCACTTTGTTCTTGAAGCATTCCCAGAATTTTGCTTTGCTGCTGAAGCCTTACAAATGCCAGTTTTTTCAAGAGTATTTCAGGGGCCTTATCCTGTTTCTGTGTAAAAAATATGGCACATCTATTCCTTTTTTGCAATAGCAGGATATCTTTAGTATGTCCAACTTTTGATTTACTAGAAACCAAAATCACTGTACTGCACACTACCTATGCAGTCACGATGCATTTACATTTTCCCAGGTAAATATTGTCAAGTATAGACCTTTTAATTTGCTTTACATGGCATTCTTTTCAGTCTCCCACTCATCAAGGGAATTTTTAATTCTAAAGGTATGCTTGCAGGTTCTTTCAGATTGACATTCTCAGGGAATTTTTAAAATATGTTTTGTGTTCTACCGTTCCTGTCAACAATGAAAACACTTAGCTGTAGTCCTAAACCAGCCTTTTCTAAAATTGTTCCAAAAACATTCATCTACTTTGACAGAAAGCCATTTACATGTGTTCTTGGAGTATGGCATTTTGGTGAGGGTTTGTTCTGGTTTTGTTTTGTTTGGTTTGTTTTGGGGAGTTAACTTTTTTTTTTTTGAGGAGTGTGCTGGGGTTTTTTCAAGCAGTTGTTTTACATTCATGTGCAATAGAGGTTTTCAAGCTATCTTTCTGAAGAAGGAACACCACTCTTGCTCACTGGACCTTGTCAGGCAGAATCTTACTGCTGAAATACTTCTACAATGACTTTGAAAAGCCAGATCTGAGCTCACTGTGCCAAACTCCAAACCAGATCCAAGCTGGAAAGCAGATTAGCACAGAGCTCTATCTGAACTACTAAATCCTGCTGCCAAAACATGGAGAAAAAACCAGTTGTATACATGTTTTTCACAGTAGAATTCCAAATTAGGTTTGGGGAGGGGAAGGTGGCTCTGGCTATCCCAATAATCTTGCCTTTACCCCAGAATGGTTGTTTAATGCTTTTCTCAGTGAAGACAGAAATATGGAACTGCATTAGCCCTCCTTAGCCAGCAACAGGAGAGGTTTGTCTTGCCAAATACATACTGTGACATAGGTTTAAAAGAAAATTAAAAAACCCCCACTGAAATTCATATCCAAATCAAAGAAGAATGGAGAAGACCTACCCTTGTCAAGTCAGGAAATAAAGGCTGTTGTAATTTGATAGAACAGCATCTACACCTCCACAGAACTGAAGTAAACTATTGTTTAATGAAAGATAGATCAAAAAAACCTTTTATCCTGAGTACTTTGAGTAGTTTTATACAGATAGAACCCATCAAGGACTCAAAGACGAGGTACAGGGGAGCTGCACCAGAACATATCAGCTCTGAGATGAGCAACACAAAGTACAAGGAAAGTAAGAAAAGAAAAGCACAATATAACAAAGAATTTACACCCAGCTGAACACAGGGAGGCCCCTGTGCCACCACAGAGCATGGCTGGCCAGTGTGAGGGTGAGCTCCCACAAAGGATTTTGTCATCAGGCAAGACTAAAACTAGTTACATCAGATGAGAACAAAATTTCAGGATATTTTTTTGCTCTGAGGAATGGTTTTCATACATAGTATTTGCAGATTGATGTTCCTGATACGTTGTCTTTTCCCCACACAGGTCCTCAATTGTTACAGTAATAAAAATGAATCTTACTTACATCTTGAAATCTAAGTGCAGTGCTAAATCAAGAGGTGTGCTCCTTGTGGGTTTTTAAGACATATAAAAAGTAACATGTCTAAAAAGCAGTTGCACATACTTTGGTGATTTATCTTCACATTATGTATTGAAATGCAATGTTCTGTTATTATTCTGTTCCCTGTATTTTAAGTCCACATAACATTTCCTGGTCACTCTAGTTTATGATAGAGTTAAAAATACCTATGTTCTCTCCACTTTTGGCAAAATTCCAATCCAGAGTGAGTGCATGGCTCACTGATACAATGAAAATTGCTTTCTAAAACTCAGGGTGCTTCTCCATAACTGACATTTAAAAAAAAATGAAACAGAAATAAATACATCCAATCTTAATGCTACATTGAAAAGATTATCTCCTATAGCTTAATAAAAGTATGCCTTGAAGTGTCCTTCTGAAATAGAGTTTATGTGAGAAAAATGAAAAGTGCAGTTGCTCAGTTTGTCATTGCTGCAAAATTCCGAATTCATATTGTTAATGGCAGACAAAAAGAACCCAGTAATTATAATATACCAGTTACAGCTGAAGCTAAACTTTGTGTTTCCCTTCATGCATAGAAAGTGCTGTCATTCTCTTTTTCTTTTTTCATATAATTTGTTTCCTGAGGATCCTCCATCTACATGAATTGTGATGTTGAAAGGTGGAGTTGAAAGCAGGTTTCTCTAATTTCCGAGCATTTAAAACTTTTAGATCTATGAGGTGGCCACAGGGCAACTCCTCATGGATTAATCTTGTCCAGGGAAAGACTAGAGACAAGACAATTATATCAGGCAAGAATAGCTATGAGAATAACAGTTAAAAAAGCAAAACTGCGCACAGCTAAACAATACTTGGTGGGTATGCAGAAGACTGAGTTAAGCAAGGCAAGGCCAGTGAACTGTTTGATTATTCCTTTGTTTAATAGATAGATAGGTAAGAGGAAAAGGTAATGAAGAAAATGAGAAGAGGAATACATTGCAAGCCTCTTGCTGATTAATAGAAAACGTCATTGAGATGGATGGGGTCATCTAAGACACCGTTACCAGCCGTACTAAAGCACATACACATTTTGCTATTTCCATAAAGCCTCTGAAATCACAGGGATGAAGGATGAGATTATGATGTGCCACAAAGGGCTCAGCTGGCTCCAAAAGGCCACCAAACAGTGTGAACTATCCATGGAGCAGTGCCACAGCAAGAAGGAATGAATTAGCATTGCCCATCAAGATGATTTCTCCAAACACTCCCCACTGAACTTCCGTCTCTGCCCGATAAGTGTATTATTCAAGTTTATAAATCCTGACTTGCAGAAACCGTTCTGCTTTTCACTTAATGCCTTTGGCTGGATTGAAGTCACTATTGAGAGCTTTCTAAGACGTTCCCTTTCTGCCAGGAGCCTCGGAATGCAGTTATTGAAAAGCAGACGGGAAATGTAGTGGGCATGTGTTTGTCAGTCTCAGCAAATCCTTGCTCTGTGGCAGACGTGATTTGGAGATCACCTTTGAAAGCTTATCTCAGGGAGGGATAAAGCAGCATTCACATGGCTTCATCTCCAACACAACACGGCCAGACACAAAGTACAGAACATGTGATTGACAGAGAGATGTTCCATCACCAGCTTTCCACTGAAGCCATTTCTACCCCTCCCCTCCCCCCTGCCAGTATAAGCTCTTGTAAATGCATTTATTTTCACTCACTGAAAACAAGAAAGTCCCAGTGTAAAGATGTTTAAGTTCAGTTTTAAATAAAAATGAGTACTAAAATCCTTCCTGCACTGGATGCGTAAGAAGAGCTGAAGCACATCGTAACTTATCTGCCACATGGTGTTTTGAAAGGATAAAGTGAAACAGCTTCTACAATTATTATTTAGAGTGTTATTAGCAAATTTATATTTAGCAAATTTGATTTTTCAGAATGGATTAACTATTTTCCAGGAATACCATGCTATTAGCACAGAACTGTAAATACACAGCATGGTCTGTTATCTTGAAAGGAGGACAAATTAATATTTACTACAACCTACTAAATATTTTATTGAGTACAAAAGGTCCACTGACTTAAAACACTCCATTACAATCTCAGAAGAATCTCCACTTAACAGAAAATGTTCTCATGTCAAGCCACAGCCACCACCAGTTAAAATGTTACCATGACAACCGGCAGCAACTTAGGGTAGTGCAAGGCATAACTCGGATCTGATGCTTAGCTCTCTGCTCATCTACTGCAAAAAAATTATTTTTCACAAACAGAAATCCTAGAAGCCTGAGTATATTTCTAAGCAAGCCCCTGAAGCTGGAGGTAATGCCTGAGAAATCTCAGAAATGACTGTGCACTGACCTGCTGCTTCAAGCCGTGCAGGTGAGCTTTGCAGGCACACCCCAAGCTGTTCACCCAAACTGGGGCTGGGTTTTTGGAGTTCCCACTGGAATCCACTGTCTAACCTCCAACCAGTTCTAATTAACAGAATAATTCCTGAATATTCATATTTAATTCATCCAGTTTCAGACATGCTCTTTTTTGCTTCCAAGTGTTAAATCTCAGTTCAGATCCTGCTCTCAGGTCACATCTTGGCTCTCAAGGTTCCTGTTGGTCTCTAAGCACAAGTAAATCCACTCAAGACTAAGACAATAATCTGTAACAGAGAAACTTGCTTGAGAATATTTTGACTATGAAAAACCAAATAATCAAATAATGCCCAGCTTAGAATGCTTTTGCTTCAGGGCAAAAATAGCAAAAAAAGTTCCAGTTATAAAGAATTATACTCTGTCCTCCTCATTCAAGGGGACACTGAATAAAAACATGTAAATGGTATAATTAGCTAAAATCATTATCAATTCCCTTTACTGTATTACAAATCCAAGTGCATACCTTTTGGAAAATCATGGACATAAAATTGTAAATCCCAGTTGAGAAGTACTTTATTGTCCAGAGAGTTATTCAGACTATTTTTTCCCCTGTTAAAGCATAGGAGTATATTATTTTTGTACAAAGTTACTTTATAGAGTTCTAATACATCATTTAGATAAGAGGGTTGAGCAGATTCTTATAAAATAACTGATTTAGGGGATGCCTTCCAAATAATTTATGTGGCTTCATCCTAATCATTACAGTTTGCAAGAAGGTAAACAAGTAAGGTGAAAATCTCTAACCCTTTATGCAAATGTAGACAGCAACAACTGCTATATTGAAATAGCATCCCTTACATACTGCACTAATTTTTTCCTTATTCTCAAGATATGTCTCATTATTTTTAACAAATTGCTATCAGATTTCTTAAATGACAGAACAGGAATACTTTTAAATGCTCAATGAATTCTGAATTATTAAAGATAAAAGGGTACTTTGGTATATTTATTATCATATTGCAGGAAATCATCATCTCTGATATCTGGATTAAGCTCTTTTCTTTTTAAATGGCCTCTTCAGTGCTGAGGTAAAGTTAAAGATGCATTGCTATAAACCTCCAGAAATGAGTATTTTGGTGTTGTTTTGTTTGGTTGGTTGGGTTTTTTAACTACTTTTTAATGTTTTTAAGTTTAATTTTACCATGCAGAAAATCCCCTTTAAATAAAAGAATGAAAATGTTGCTTTTGAATGAAAGCAACAACACATTCATTTCCCCAAACCTGACTTCTTATTTAAATAATTTTGGTTTAGAATTATTTTCTAGACCCTGTAATTAAGTTATTCCTGCTGAAAGTGCAAGGACAAATAAGGATATTAAAACACACACTGACAAGGGGGAAAATTAACAAAATACTGATGATCATTTTACTGGAAAAAAAAAGGGAGACAATTCTTTAGCCAGTGGTCACCCCTGTAGCTCCATCAACTTAAATGCCATTCCATTTAATTATCCTTGTGAGCAAGATACAAATTATTCAGTTCTTCAGTTCTGCCTCGTGACTACGTGACATATTTTGCTGATACCGTACATTGCCAATCTTCCAAAAAAAAAAAAAAAAATTTATCCACAAAAGTTCAGGAATCACATAATCTAGGGAAATGCACAGGATGGAATTCAGGGTGATTTATACGAGTTTATGGGAACAGTAACTGCACACATAATTTTTAAAGAATGTTTACAAACCCCCTAGCAAACAGCTAATTCTCCTGATGCCTTTTCTGTGTTACCCTGCTGATTGCTAAACCTGGTACTTCCTCGGGAGCTCATCAGCTCAGTAACCCTGGCCTTCTGCCCTCCCCTCGTGCCTCTCCTGATGTGGCTGGGAAATCTGCTTTCATCACAGCTTGGGCAGCCATAGGTCTGTGTATATGCAAGGGCAATGAATAAAGAGTGAAGAGTGGTCAGCTGAGGGATGTGGTTTAATTTAAGAAGCCCATTTTTGCCTCCTTTGCACTACTGCTGCCATTATGATTTTTGGTTTTTAATATATCCCTCTCATATCCTTCTTCATATACACTTTTATGCAGCTTTGATGTATCCCTAATGCTTTTAATTACACATACTTGTAATTCCCTAAACCTGATAAGTAGCTTAGACCCAAAGTTCTGTTTAGCCAAAAGACTAAACAGCAGAGTTAGGGGTCAAAACACCCCAGACACCAATGTACATTCTGTAAACTGAGATAGACCCATGCAGGGGGGGACATTCCTCAACAGGGGGCGACATTCCTCAACAGGGGGCTTCTCTTGAGCTTCCCATTGGGGAATCTCTGATAGAAATGTCAGTGTGCACAGTTCTATAATTGCACACACAGACCATTGCAGATGGACATTTAGCCAGTGCATTCTCCAGGGGTGCATCTCCCCTGGATTGTGATGCACTCTAAGGATCTTTAATAAATACCAAGGTAAACCCCTTGTTCCCCTCTAACCGTGTTTGGCTTTTATTCTAAGAGCTCAGGTTAAGGCATCACTGCACACTCAAGTTCAGTGCAGTGATAATTCCTGTAACCCCCTTCCTGACAGTGTGAATGGAGCATACAGTGGATTTAAGTGTAGAAAGATGAGAAGAACAGCCAAGACAAGAGACTTGGCAGCTCCATGGAGCCCTGGGAGATATCTTTCCTTGGTTATAAGGACTCTGCCTTCTTTGCCATCACCCCCATATGAAATGTGGGCCCCGTGGCTGTGGAACAAAGCAGGATAGGCAGCGGTGCTGTGTCACTGCTGCCCTTCCCCCTGGGAGCAGAACATCACCTCTTCAGGAGGAGGAGCAGGGCTCTGCCACATCCAGGAGCCCTCCAGGGCCTGGCAGGCACTGCCCTTGGGATCAGGACAAACACTTGCCAATTACACCATAACACATAAGAAATATGCACCAATCTTTGGTCTGTCTCACTTTTCTTTTTTTTTTTTTTTTACTAGTATCGGTGCAACCCATCTGATTTCCCTCTTATTAAGCAGCTGGACATTAGCACAATGTGAAATATGTATTTTCCAGTAAAACGATCATCAGTATTTTGTTAATTTTCCCCTTTGTCAGTGTGTGTTTTATTATCCTTATTTGTCCCTGCACTTTCAGCAAGAATAACTTAATTACAAGGTCCAGAAAATAATTCTAAACCAAATGTAATTTTAAAATTACATCCTCAAAGACATTCTAAGACAGTCTTCTACTGTTTTCCAGTTTTGTGAAAGGACTTCGATAGAGTCCTCAGCCTTACTTTGATGAAAGTAAAAAATTCTTTCAAAAAGTCTGGAAAAATTCAATACCATATATCCAAACTTATTTTTTAAAGAAGAATGAAAACTAGAGAGGAAAAAAATCATTCCTTCTTCTGAGTTAAGGTGAAAAATCTCTTATTTGCATCCTAATTTTGTCCCACAATAACAATTACAGTGCTGGAGTTATCTTTTGGCAGATACAATAGGAAAAACAACAATCTCCAGAGAAAAGTCCCCTGAGATTTTATAAATTTCAAATTTTTATTAGGTTTCTCTCAGCTGCTTTTATATCCATCAAGATTCTGAGGTGGAAAGCACAAACTGACTACAAAGACACTCAAGTTTCCCTATGTGATGTTCCATAAATTTTCTTCCATGGTGAAAAGAGCCAGGATTGAAGAAACAAGGGCTGCCTTTTTTCCCCACTGCTAAAAACATATTTTTTATGTATGGTAGGGCATTTAAATAGAAGCCTGTGAGAATCCACCTCCTTGGCAGCTACAAATTCTTTCTGATGAGAAAGATGAGGCATCAGAAAGTCTGCCTGGTAAATCATGCAGAGTTTCCAAATAAGCTCTCCCCTCCCATGGATTTTTTCTGCAGGAGATGATGATCAGGCCATATGTTACTATGACAGATTTGGTATTTCATAACTGAAACCCATATAGTTCCTACATTAATATTTCCTCAAAACAGGGCAATTTTTAATAAAATCCAAAACCTACTTTAATGTCTACATCCTACAAAAATCATGACTGAAGCACTGTCCCCAAAAGCAGCTCAATATTCAATTACTTTTGTAAATCCATCCCCTTTTATTATTTTTAGGTTTTAAAAGACAACTAAACATTTAATAGTAAGCATGTGCCCTACTGAAGGGAACACAAACTATAATGATATGCCTAGCTTAAAAGCAAATCTAATCTACTTGCTTATTAAATTTAAATGTGTTTAAGGCTGATATGGTTTGAAAATGATATGTAAAATAACAGCTTCCATGGCTATAAATGTCAAGTCTAAAAATTATATGCAATATAACATACAAAATAAATGCTGCTTCATCTTTACATTTCAGTGTGATCAATTCATTAAATGAGGTATTACAAGCTATGAGAAAATTTTACAACTCCTGAGACATAATTCGTCACAGTGTACTACAATGCAGCGAGGAAATACTTTAGAGGTTTTGTCATCAATGGATTAAAACTCTTATTAGAAAGAAGGTGGGGGAAAGTAGTTTTCTGATGTACCATGACCAAAATTACTCATCAAAGTATATATTAAAACACCTACGTGATCCTATTTCATGAGACGGTCTCTGTATTAAATGCTTTTTTTTTTTCCTTGGGAAATAAACCAAGGAAAAGGTAGGTGATATATTTTATAGGGCCAAGATGTAAGAACACAAAGGACATAGATCTCCTCTGCTACACCAAACACAAATATTCTCTGTGGGTTTGTTTGGCTTTTCTTTCCCCTTCCCTTTTAACTGCAGTAGAGGGATGGTCTTTCCCACCTGCTGTGTCTGCCAGAAAAAACACGGCCACAGATTTTCAACCACTGGTTAGAGAGGAGCCAAAAGCCACGATGCCAAGAAACACAGTGGCTGTATCCCTCCTCTCCAAGTCCCCACCAAATCCCTCTGAACACTTGATCTATACAGCAAACTCCATTGCTGAAAAAGCTGTGAAACCTCGGGAACCATTCTGCATCTTGAACCTCCACAGCTCTCTATTCCAGAAAATACTCCCAAAAGCTGACTCCAGCTTTGGGAAACTGCTCCTTTGAGCCTGCTCAGTAACCAGGAGAGAGACACAAAGATCCCCCAGGACAGGACTCAGACCATCTAAATTAACCCCTTACCCTGCCTGCTGAAGACACATCTCTGTCTGTGCTGATTGCACAGGGAGAGGTTTATGAACATGACCTGCTCTTGTCCAACCCTCAGCTTCCCATAATTCTGGTTCCAGAAGAGAGACCACTAACAGATGCTTTGGCTGCAACACCCTTAACTACGAGCCAGGCAAATTTATTTTCTTCATACCGTTAAGTTTGAGGAAGTTAAAAAACTCTCAAGATCTTAGAGATGGCTAGAAAAATCCTATTTCCAGTGAAGTGACTGCCTGCTACAGGTAAATAAAAATATGTTGCACATTGATGGCTCTTAATTATTGCCACCAAGGCTTTGTATACAACTGTTCAAAAGTCCTGACTGCAAAATAATATTTTTAACATCTAAAGTTTATTCAGACTTTGCTATTTATAATTAAATCCTGTTTCAAAATCCATTCTGATTAAGAATATTCAGGCTTACAGTATTTCAATAAGGCAGCAAGACAAGATCAATTTTCTCACACAAACATTTACAGCAGCTAAAAGGATAAATGTTACTTCTTTTGGTATTTCTCTCTAAAATAAGAATAATATTCACATATTTTAATAATATTCACATATTTTAACCAAAATAATTTAATTTTAAATACCATTACTACTTCCAAGATACATGTCTGACTCTTGCCTTATCACTTTCCCAATCTACCAAATATTTAACACATTTGTCTTTCTCTGACATATAATTTGCTATTATCATGTGACAGAAAAACACCCATCACCCCAGATGTTCTCAAGGTGCAACAGAATCTGGTAATTCTTTTGCAGGCCAGTATCTAGCCAGGAATTTGTGCTCCCACAAACCCATCCATATTACCAGGGGAATTATTAGGTGGCTGTATCTTTTCCAGGCACTCAGAGCAAGATAACCCTAATCTAGTCTTATCACTTGCACACAAAACCACTGGATCCAATAGGCTTCCATGTAATCCATCTCTGTCAACTGCATTAAGGAAATTACCTGTCAGAAATATCATGGCCAAGATTCCGTGATTAAATGCAAACTTAGCAAATGCTCAAGGGTATAGTAAAAAAAGCTGCATAAAATGGCTTTCAGTTCAGTTTTCCTTATGTTAACGTTGTGTCCACAAGCATTTGAACAACATAAAGAATCACGTAATTCATCAACCACACACTGCATTGCCAAAGGAAAGAAAAAATATTTTTAAATTTGTCATAATTCCATGAAGTCGACTTTCATTATTAAGATGGTAACATGTAAAAAAATCTTTCAAGATCTTTGAAGAACCAAAAAGCACATCAGGAACCTTTTTTTTTTCTTTTTTGTTCCCTAGGGAAGGAAATTGTTATTGTTGATGAAATACAGAAATGTCTAAATCCTCAGTTTCACAATTTGAATACTATTTTTTTTCTTTCAAAGCTTCTGTCTCTGCAAACTTTACCATTTAAGGATTACTGGTTACAAGTTTGCATGGCTGACAGCACAGTCCTACACCTCAGGTGACTCATGTCCAACCCACAATCAACAATCTCCATCAGCAACTTTGGTCTTTTCCTTGGTTTTCCTTAGGCATTTTTCCATAGAGAGGACAGAGCAATCATACATGTGTATATAATGCACTATTAACTCTGAATATCCTGGTTCCAAAACCAAAAACCAAGTAAGGAAAAACCAACAACAACTTGACCCACAATTCTACAACTCAACATTTTTGAAGTATTCATTGAAGAATCCTCTATCCTAAAATGCCCGATTTTCTCTAAAGAAATCAAAGGAGGTAGAAAAATTACTGTATGAATATTTAGCAATGTCAGTTAATATCCCCAGCACAGGAGAGGCACTGACATACTGGAGAGAGTCTAACAAAGGGCCATTTAGGTGATGAAGGGACTGGCACATCTCCCTTATGAGGGAAGGCTGGGAGAGCTGGGCTGGTTCAGCCTCGAGAAGAGCAGGCTCAGGGAGATGCCCACGGGCACAAATGCCCGAAAAGGGAGGGTGAGAACAGCACTGGGCCAGGCTGTTGCCAGGGGTGCCCAGTGACAGCAGCAGAGGCAATGAGCACAAACTGGCAGCCTGGAGGCTCCCTCAGAGCACCAGGAACTGCTCCTCTGGGAGGGTGATGAGCCCTGGCACTGTCACCTGGGGCTGCTGTGGAGTCTCCCACCTTGGAGACATCCAAAAGCCACCTGGGCAGGGTCCTGGGCAGCCAGGCCTGGGTGTCTGGGGTCAGACCAGAGCACATCCAGAGGTGCCTTCTAACCACAACCACTCGATGATTCTATTTCCCTTTTAGATCCTGCTTATCCAATCCCCTCTGAAGGGCAGCCCTGTCTTGCACAACTCATGGTGCTTCCTCCCCCCCTCCACATTGCTAATAAAGAATTGCCCCTGAGGCAATTTGCCACTAAGGAGCCACCAAAAGAGCTCTAAACCACCCACCACAGCCCTGTAAATCCAGCAGTCAGCTGACTTATCATCCATTTATCCATTCCAATTTGCACCAATATGGCTGTTAGAATAATAGGGTAGAATGGGTTAAAAACCTTGATAAAATGAAAGAGTTGAACATCCTACTTCTCCCTTCTCTTCATAAGACCAGATGTTATTTTCTCAAGGAAGCTTGTGTTGAAAAAGGATACTGTACAGGACAGAAAAAACCACAAATACAGCACTACTTTTAAAACAGGAACAAAGTACAGTAAGTACAGCTGCAAATTCAATCTCAAAAGCACATATTGACTAATGGAGATTATACCCACAGTGAGCTGGATAACAATTGTTTCCTAGCAGGCCAGTGCATAAAGCAAG
This sequence comes from Chaetops frenatus, assembly GCA_013400775.1. Classification (NCBI taxonomy): domain Eukaryota; kingdom Metazoa; phylum Chordata; class Aves; order Passeriformes; family Picathartidae; genus Chaetops; species Chaetops frenatus. The sequence continues at coordinate 913,299 of VZTR01032150.1, forward strand.
ATCCCTTCTTGGAATAACTCTCAGATTAATAGATTCAATATTGTTTCCCTTTTATTGGAGAGCAAATTCCATTAAGCACCCTGGATTACTTTAGTAGCAGAACATATATTTGCAAATGAATGCAAAGACTCTGGATGAGGAACAATACATGTTCTGGTCTACCACCACCTATGAGCATAACTTTCTTCTAATTATCGTATTTATTTCTTCTTTACTCTGTTCACTGTCATGGGCTGGAACTGGTGTTCTGGAATGGTCTCACAGCACGTGTGATGTATGAACCTGCCCAAAGCACAGACCACAGCAGGCAGGCTGAGCTGAACCAGTCCTTCGGAGAGCAGGGTCCTACAAAGAGATTAACGAGCCACTACAGTGACAGCGACTATTGCCACCACCCATCACCATCACCACCTCTTATCAGCCACTTCACAGAAAGAAAAACCTGTTAGCATCTGAATGACTTAACAAATGCAATAAAATGAAACAACTGAGCAGCAGAGGTACAAATTCCAGGAGTTCCTGATTCCCAGCTGTGCTCACTCAGTCCTCCTGAGACAGCATTGCCTCTCTGTGCCTTCAGCTGCATTACTGCATCACAGGAGTTAGGGAAAAAAGATGGGAGTTAGGTAGAGGAAAGGGGAAAGGAAAAAGGAAAACGGAAAAGGGGAAAAAAGGGGGAAGGGGGAGGGAGGAAGGGAGAAGGGAGAAACAGGAAAGAGGAAATGTTTTTTGATCCACCTTCCACCAATAAAATAAAAGCAGAGTCCTCTTTAGGTTATGTGGAAAAGATGAACCTGAAGGGAGTTATGACGTGGTGCTTTTCCTGGAGTAGAGTGTAACAACTGCCAACAGGAAAGCTTCCTGGGAGACATAGCTTCTTCCACTGACATTCAAAACTAACAGTGAGCCACTACTTTGTAGTTAATAGCTACATTCTTGTATTTAAGGCCATTGAGTCAATAATACCTAAGTTAAAAACATGTTCTTGCTCTGTTTTCACACCACACTCTCCATCTTAGTATCCAAGAACAGAGCATTAAACAGTAATGACAAACATCTGTCATCCCTGTTTTCCTACACACTCTTCACCTTTGTCCTCAGTAAAAATTGAGTGTATAAAGCAGGCAAAGTTGAGAAGGCAGAGCAGAGAACCTCAGGGAAATATGCTATCAGCAGAATCCTTCTGTAGACCTTGCATTGTGTAATACACATGAAAAATAATTGTATCACAGAACTGTTAAATAACCACATTGGATTTGCAAAACAAGATGCATTTTCCCAGCTCACTGAGAGCCTGTAGCATTTTGGAAATTAGCATACATCTGCTCCGAGGTATTCTGCATAAAATATTACAAAATGCATTTGATATAAACAGATAATTCCTTTTTGTAAGGTATAAAGTTAAAATGGACTGCACTTTACATGATTCAGTGAGCAAACTGGCATTCAGAGCTCAAGGAATAACTAAGCACCACTTTCTTAGTCAATTCTGCCACCTAGCTCATCTTGGGAAAGCTCAGCCTGCTATCCTGCGCTCATGAAAAGCAATTTTCATCCTGTTTAGGATTGAAATTCACAAATAACTCACCCAGCACACCTAAATCACTTCATTAAACACAGGTAACATGGCATATTAAAAAGAAGAGTCATTTACACCAGAGGTACTAAAAGAAAGTTGCTGTGCATAGAAAATCTGTCACTTATAAATGAACTTTAATTCTGATTGATTCAACATACACCAAACCATTTTGCTTCATTTAATCCCCTAACCACATTTAATGTTCTAAAATATTCCAAGGGATTTTAATTTTCAAACTGTAGAAGAAAAGAAAACATCCTTTATCCACTCTAAATCAAAATATGTAATCCTGGGTTTTGGGTGCTAATATTCTCATTTCAAACTGTCCTTTTCTTGCCAGTGCCTTTTAGCAGAACAAAATTTGTGCTGGGACAGACTTTCAAATTTAAATAAAACCCAGCATGGCATTCCATAAGCAAGCACTGTCATATATACTCTTTTTAAAAAGCACATTCAAAGTATGCAATAAGAAACTTGTGACAATTTTAAAAACTGCACATTTTTAACAGAATTTTAAAAAAACAAAATTGAAACAACTCCCAAAAACCAAGCTGAAAATATGTGGGTTTGATTTTAAGTTCTCTGAGCAACTATGCTGAAAAAGAAGGTGAGCAAGCATAGCTTGCCAGCTGCCCGTAGCTTGCTTGAAGCTGCCAGCAGAAAGAGACAAATTATTGTTTTATGGGGTTTTTCAAGTAGTGAATTCTGACACACATAAACAGCACCAACCCACACGCAGCAGAGATGCCTGAATACATCCAAACTCAGGCGTATTTTAATCTGGAGATGCCACGTTAGTGCTGAGGAAAGGTTTGTGATGAGATCTCAGCACCACTGAGAGCTGCCACAATCTGCAGGGTTGATAGTGGCACCCTCTGCACTGTTGGATTTTTTTCATTCTCGTGTGAAGGATCTGATGCAGGACACTGATACTTGGTCTCTTTATCTGGCTCCAGGTACAAGTTGTGCATTAACATCACAAACAGATAAACAGATGTCATTATCTTTGATGCTTTTGCATTTGTGCTACAGCTACTGTAACAGGGTATTGCTTGCTGCCAGTAATCTGAATTTATTTACTGGAAAACACTAACCCTCTCACAGTGTAGATGTTTCCTTTAACATGCAGGTTGAATTTGGAAGTCAGTATTTTGAAGTTATCTTTCCAAGGAATTACAAAGGGATGGATTCCTGCTAAAGGAAAAGGATAAAGAAATACCAAAAAAGGGTAAATAAGTATCAAAATTCCCCAGTAATATGCTTTTATCTAAGAGTCTCAAAATACTTTACAAAAACTGCAAAATATACTACAAAGAAATCACCCTGCTCAAAATGAGATGAGATCTAAAGAGTAAGACCTAAGCCTTACAGAACAACTGAAAACAGACTCCCTGATCTGACTCCAAACTTCGTCTTTTTCAAAGCACCGTATTAACTTCAAGGATATGGCAAAAATATAGCCATATTAACAAGGATCACCCATGTCCATATTTGTAAAAATAAAGCTCCTTGTTTTCTGAAATAAAGAATAGCAAGTGCAACCAGAGTGAATACACATATAATAATTAGGATATTATGCCCATCATCTCGTTTTCCAATTTTTACCATTCAACTTCAAGAATTAATAAAGAGAACAGGTATTATGCAGAAGCAAAACTCCGTGGAAGCTCCTGGGAGAATAGCAGAAACACAGAGTTTGACACATGAAGGTGAGGTAGAAGTCAGGATTTCCAGAAAACATTTTCTCCCTCATTAAAGAAGTAATGCCCTTCTCCTTTCTCCCTTCTCTTCACTCCCCAGTGCTCATTCAAAAGGGGAATTTGGGGACACGATGCAGTTGCAGCAGCCACAGCTTTTTTGTGTGTAAATTCTACATCACTTCCATTCTTTCAGCAGGGAGATTCAAGGAAAACTCTTAACACTTCCTACTTCTTTTTTTCAACATACATTTCCCTGCATTCCCCCTGTAACATTTGCTGTCCTCCTGCTATATTTTCTATTCTTAAATCTGACATATCCTTTCTCATTTTGCTTTTATTCCCTCCTTGCTTTCTTTCTCATCCTGTCTATCCCTTCCCCTACCTTTTCCAAGTGCCATATTACAGCTCTCCTTTAGTCTACACCTTTCTCTACTCATTCAATCTCTTCTTTATTCACCTGTCATCCAAAGATGGATTATTTTAAATGCTCCCTCAACCTTTGCTGCTTTCCAGACAGGCTGACAAGAAATCTGGAGACTTAGATCTAAACCAGCTTCAGAGCTTTCTGAATATGATACTGATAGGGATGGAAAAGAGAGAGAGAGTTGAAAACGTGTGACAGTCGTGTTGTTGTCACAGATCCTTAACAAATGGACAGAGGGAACCAGGATGCTGGAAGTTTTACGCTTCCTTAAGGTTCAAACCTCTTTGCACACAACTTCTGTGTTCTCAGCTTGTTGACTTGGTCTATTTTGGAATTAATCATGACACTCCTCTTTATGGAACAGTTAAAAAAAAAAAAAAAAGTTGCTTTGTTTTCAGAAAATAAAAACCTCATTATTTTCCTAATTTATTCTGGCTTTCTTTGCTTGGCCAGCAAGGGAGAGGTGTCTGGTTTTATTTTAGCAACTCAAAGTAGCTCTGCTCAGAGGAACGTCCACAGTTTGTTAATGGGATAAACTGCAACAAGCAGCAGCATAACCATTAGAATGCTGCAAACATATTTTTCTACAGTCAGATGTTCAAGTTGCTGCTGACTGGTCTATTGCTCAGCTTGCAAAGCATGCTTTTTCCTCTGCAATAACAGTAAAAATAAGCAAAACAGAATGTCTGGCAGGGAGCAGAACAGAATAGAAGAGTTCAGTAGGAAGGAACCTACTATGACCATCTACTTCAACTGCCTGACTACTTAAGGGCTGAATGAAAGTTAAAAGTTCTTACTAAGGGCATTGTCTTAAATATGAAGCAATTTTGACACTGGTTCTTAACAACTTTTAAACTGATTTATCAGTCCAAACACTATGTTAAAACATTTTATAAAAGAGAAAACTGAAGGTTTCATTTTAATTTGAAGGAATTTAATGTAGACGTGGCCAAGGTTCTAAAACCAATCTAAACCCAAGAGTATGAAAGAATAAAAAACATCACAACATCACTAGTAAAACATTAAAACCCTAATTTTCATAATAAAGCTTTTCTGTATCTTAATATTGACAATTCATTTTCTCTGAATATTAATGAATCTCACTATATCAAAACTTTGGTCAGAAGCAATTTGCAATTCGAACACGCAAACTGGGTTTCTCTCCCAAATACTTTTGCAAATCATTCCCAGGACTCTGTTTCTGCAAATACACATAAAAGATATTATTATTGCTGTTTCAAAAATGTCCAGCACTAATAACTCGACTGAACTTCTTGTACATAAAAGAAATTATTCATAGTCACTAAAATTATCCAACAGCAATGCATCAGATAATGATAGAGAAGCAACATAAGAAAACATGTGCAAGCAATGGTGAGTCTGGACATTCACATTATCTACGTATAAGTATAAATTTTGTCTCTTAAATTTCGTCTCTTGCGAGACAAACATTCTCTGCCTACCCAGCATGTGTAAGAAATGAAGTGCAGAGCATTTCCCCCTATTTTTAAAGAAGCTTAGCACACATTTTGTGTGCACTTACCTAAGAATTTGAGCATATTTTATATAATTTAGAATAAAACCTACTATCCTTCATCATGAAAGAACGAGATCACCCAGTCTGTGCAGATAAACATAAACTCAGCTTTCACGTGGCCTTTGAAAGAATACAGGGTTTCCACAGAGCAGCAAAATTCACAGATAGAAATTTTCTACGTGCTCCAATGTGGGGAACAGCATGGAGTTCTTTTTAAAACGGATAGTTAGGAACGTAATTAAGCCAAAAGAGGCAAGTGTTGCATCTGAGAACTGTTTATTTGTAACGAAAATGAGAAGAAAAAGGAGTTGCCCACATGAAAGAGGGCTAGAAGAGACAGAAAAGAAGGAAGGAAAAATGAAGGACTGGGAGAGAGGGGAGACAGAGAGAGACAAGACAGAGAAGAGAGTGTATTACACTAGCGAGTCAGGGAAGCGCTGTTGGTGTTCAGGCGGCGAGGTGTGACTGTGTGCTGCCTTCCTGTGCTGGGGCTGCCTCTGACCAGGCCGGCTCTGTCTGACCGGGCCTGTGCTGGGGCTGGCTCTGTCTGACCGGGCCTGTGCTCAGGCTGGGATTGACCAGGCCTGTGCTCAGGCTGGCTCTGACCAGGCCTGCGCTGGGTCTGGCTCTGACCAGGCCTATGCGGCTCTCAGGCGCGGCTGCCGAGGCGCAGCTCCTGCGGCCATGGTGCCGTACATGCGGTGAGGACGCACAATGAGTGGGCGCTCAAACGGGAAGTCCAGGAGCCTGGGCAGAGTCAAGGCGAGGGTGGCAGCCACCGGCTGGATTGGGGCAGCAGAGCAGAGTGGATGGGCACAGCAGCCCGAGCAAGGACGCAGGTGTGAAGTGGCAAGGTGGCGGTCAGGGACACAGGGAGGCAGGGCAGGCACGAGGGTGAGCAAGAGTCAGCAAGGGCAGGAGAGCCAGAAGGCAGGCTGGGGTCAAGGCAAAGGAGGGAACGAGCCAGCTGAGGGACAGCATTGAGCCCCAGAGAGTAGCCATGCTGAACCCTGATGCAGCCAGTTTTCACATCCCCCCGGCCCCTCCCAAAGTCTGCCTGCTGACGAGAGACCACTGGTCCGGTCCAAACTTTCTTTGCTGCCCATTAGCAGAGACCTTTTCACGACCTGAGTGGAGAAGCCCCTCTGCTGTGTCTCCTACTGACTGCCCCATGGGAGGTGTTGCCAGGCCAAGTCTCCCCNTGCTGTGTCTCCTACTGACTTCCCCATGGGAGGTGTTGCCAGGCCAAGTCTCCCCAGAGCCGAGACTTCCTCCACTCCTGGCTGCCCCTGCAAGTGGCCTGTGTGCACGTCCTCCCCCCTCACATCTCTGACAACCCTGACAGCCAGGGCTGAGGCAAACTAAAATGGCTGAATCAAAACTGAATTGGCTCCTCACATGCACACATATATACAACCCACTTGTTTCTGATTAGATTTTTATCTTCAGCCGAGCAAATGCATATCCATAATAACCCAGGCCTTCCAATCAAACCTAGAGTGCTCTTTTGGCAGTACTGAACTCTCTGGTGGGCAGACCACTAAAGTTGTAAGATAGATACACACACACAAGTTCTAGCAAATGTCAGTGCCACTGGGAAAACCTGTCTGCCTGCTGTGCTGCTGGAACAAGGCAGCCTTTATAAGTTCACCACTCAAATCCAGACAAACTCAGCTTTGGAAACCAACTATTAACCTACTTAAATAAAAAGTCATCTCCTTTCTTTCCAGGCAATATGGACATCACAAAACAGCAGCATGGTTTTAATACTGGAAAACCAAGACAATGATCTATCTACTTATATTGGCATCAGTTAAACATCAGCAGAGCTTGTTCCTCTGCTGCTCCCAGCTTTGCTCAGGGAACAACTCTGTGGAAAGCTTATAGCTTACTCCAAGTCTTCAGAAAGTAAAGTTTATACATAAATCTAGGCAAAAACTCAAAAGAGTTTCCACATTTTGCTTTTTAAACTGTTTTATCACAGGAAATAATAGTAGGACATCTGTTTGATAAAAAGGATGTTGAAAATTCAGCAGATTGTACAAGTCCTTGGGTGTTATAGGACACTGGCTCTGGGAGGAACAGAAAATTGCAGTGCCTTTTAAGCACAGTACTATGACCTATTGGATAATAAGTGATACAGTTCTATATTAAATGAATTTGTGTATACAAGAGAACCTCAAAGCTGCAGGGCAGGGTTAGCTCCTTCCATTGGCTGTCACAGGTACCAAACCTAAGGGACATTTTCCAGCATCACATAATTGTCCATCACCAGCGAAACAGCTCAGCTCAGTTTGGACCTTGCCATTAGGAAATATTCAAACAGATGCCTGAGATTGACCAAATCCTTCCAATTGCTTTGGAGAGGAAAAAACAGTTATAGGAAATTTCAGAATAGAAACAAAGCA
>VZTR01032150.1:921160-932876 GCA_013400775.1 Chaetops frenatus
GGCCTGTGCTGGGGCTGGCTCTGTCTGACCGGGCCTGTGCTCGGGCTGGGATTGACCAGGCCTGTGCTGGAGCTGGCTTTGTCTGACCGGGCCTGTGCTCGGGCTGGCTCTGTCTGACCGAGCCTGTGCTCAGGCTGGCTCTGGCTGACCGGGCCTGTGCTCAGGCTGGGATTGACCAGGCCTGTGCTCAGGCTGGCTCTGACCAGGCCTGCACGGCACTTGGACAGGCGAGGCTGCACAGACATGGCTCCCGCGGCCAAGGCCCTGGACACACGGTGATCACATGCAGTGAGCAGGTGCTTGGATCAGAGGTCCAGGAGCCTGGGCAGAGTCATGGCGAGGGTCACGGCCACAGGCCAGACCAGCGNGGGAAGTCCAGGAGCCTGGGCAGAGTCAAGGCGAGGGTGGCAGCCACCGGCTGGATTGGGGCAGCAGAGCAGAGTGGATGGGCACAGCAGCCCGAGCAAGGACGCAGGTGTGAAGTGGCAAGGTGGCGGTCAGGGACACAGGGAGGCAGGGCAGGCACGAGGGTGAGCAAGAGTCAGCAAGGGCAGGAGAGCCAGAAGGCAGGCTGGGGTCAAGGCAAAGGAGGGAACGAGCCAGCTGAGGGACAGCATTGAGCCCCAGAGAGTAGCCATGCTGAACCCTGATGCAGCCAGTTTTCACATCCCCCCGGCCCCTCCCAAAGTCTGCCTGCTGACGAGAGACCACTGGTCCGGTCCAAACTTTCTTTGCTGCCCATTAGCAGAGACCTTTTCACGACCTGAGTGGAGAAGCCCCTCTGCTGTGTCTCCTACTGACTGCCCCATGGGAGGTGTTGCCAGGCCAAGTCTCCCCAGAGCCGAGACTTCCTCCACTCCTGGCTGCCCCTGCAAGTGGCCTGTGTGCACGTCCTCCCCCCTCACATCTCTGACAACCCTGACAGCCAGGGCTGAGGCAAACTAAAATGGCTGAATCAAAACTGAATTGGCTCCTCACATGCACACATATATACAACCCACTTGTTTCTGATTAGATTTTTATCTTCAGCCGAGCAAATGCATATCCATAATAACCCAGGCCTTCCAATCAAACCTAGAGTGCTCTTTTGGCAGTACTGAACTCTCTGGTGGGCAGACCACTAAAGTTGTAAGATAGATACACACACACAAGTTCTAGCAAATGTCAGTGCCACTGGGAAAACCTGTCTGCCTGCTGTGCTGCTGGAACAAGGCAGCCTTTATAAGTTCACCACTCAAATCCAGACAAACTCAGCTTTGGAAACCAACTATTAACCTACTTAAATAAAAAGTCATCTCCTTTCTTTCCAGGCAATATGGACATCACAAAACAGCAGCATGGTTTTAATACTGGAAAACCAAGACAATGATCTATCTACTTATATTGGCATCAGTTAAACATCAGCAGAGCTTGTTCCTCTGCTGCTCCCAGCTTTGCTCAGGGAACAACTCTGTGGAAAGCTTATAGCTTACTCCAAGTCTTCAGAAAGTAAAGTTTATACATAATTCTAGGCAAAAACTCAAAAGAGTTTCCACATTTTGCTTTTTAAACTGTTTTATCACAGGAAATAATAGTAGGACATCTGTTTGATAAAAAGGATGTTGAAAATTCAGCAGATTGTACAAGTCCTTGGGTGTTATAGGACACTGGCTCTGGGAGGAACAGAAAATTGCAGTGCCTTTTAAGCACAGTACTATGACCTATTGGATAATAAGTGATACAGTTCTATATTAAATGAATTTGTGTATACAAGAGAACCTCAAAGCTGCAGGGCAGGGTTAGCTCCTTCCATTGGCTGTCACAGGTACCAAACCTAAGGGACATTTTCCAGCATCACATAATTGTCCATCACCAGCGAAACAGCTCAGCTCAGTTTGGACCTTGCCATTAGGAAATATTCAAACAGATGCCTGAGATTGACCAAATCCTTCCAATTGCTTTGGAGAGGAAAAAACAGTTATAGGAAATTTCAGAATAGAAACAAAGCACAACTCTATGAATTGTAGAATTCATTAATATCAAAGTTTAAGTAAATGTAATTGTTCTAACAGTGAAAACATGACATAAAACATTAGTCACTGTTACATCACTTTCAGGCACAGAGAGTGAAAGAAAGGTATTGTTCCCTACTTAAATTTCATGCAAGCTTTGAAAATGAAAAGTCCCTGTGAACAGTGTTGGCTTGAATAATAGGATAAAAAAAAGTCTAACCTTAACAGGGAATATGGTCTATTATGTTGAAATGCTGATGAATTTCACTTAAAATACAAAATAAATTTAATTTCTTCCAGTGGTATTTCAGTGAGACAGGGCTGGTGAGGGAACTTCTAGATGAGTCTGCTTTTCAGAGAACATAAATGTATTCTCTATGCTTAAAATACATGTGTTAAAAGAACAAAAAGAGGACTTAAAATTTAATACAGTATAGGGCAAAGGGTAAGGGTTTATCCCCACAACATTTTCCTCCAAGTAGAAGGATGTTTGTGAAGATACACATCCTTAAAGGAGAAGCATAAATAGTAAATTTGTGTTCTTACTCCAGATCAGGTGCATGAAATTAACAGTAAAATGTAGAATTATTTTGATCCAACTGCCATCAGTTTCCACCTGATCTCTGTCTGGCACAGGTGCTGCAGATCCCTGCTTTTTGTGCTCATTCACATTCAGCACTTCACCATCCCTAACAAAAACACAATGTACAAGTACTCCAAACATACCATCCAGCAGTTTTTGCATAAAATTCCTTTTGATTCCATAGCAGCACCATATTATAACCCTGTGCATGGGATACAACCTTCCATTTACCCTGAATTCCTTTTCAGATTGAAATGGTATCTTGTACTACACATGTTTCCAGTGACTGAGTTTGTCCTAGGAATGTTTTTAATGACTAAGCATGTGGTCCTGCTTCCCATTCCCTAAGCCCAGAGCTCCTCAGAGCTGCCTGTCACCCTGTACATTTGCATGAGGAAAAGCTTTGCAATGGGTAAGGCTCCTGAAAAGATGATCAGAGGAGTTGCCTTTCATTAACCTACGCTGATGAGGATAATACTGCCCATGTCATTTTGGTTATATGCTCTTAATGACAATGAAGCCTCTGAATATTTAGTGAATAATCAACTATAATAATACTGAATGCAAGGACGTGGCTTGAATTTCTCTGGTTGCAGCCAGGTCTAAACAAGCTGTATCATTGCATGACCTAATGCACACATAGTTTGCCAGAATAATACCTTCTGCAGTTAAAGCAGAAACACAGTTTGCATTTTCAAACTATGAACTAAGTGACAACACTGAGATTTCTCTGCTGTCTCTGAAAGGTCAAGATATTTTGACTTTGAACAAAAGATACCTGTAAGATTAAACATTTTAACACGTATTTTATTTTGGGGGATTGGTGACTTTCAGTGGAAAGCTATTGTGCTGTTTTTCCTCCTGTGCAGCCTCGAACTAGAGACCACATTCAATATTCTCAGAAAGGATTCTGAAATAAAGACTCCACACACGTTTAGAAATCCATACCACCTAGTGTGTGTGTGTGTATATATATATTTCAGTGTACATGTTTTTCATGTGAAACATAACTGCTTGCTGTTCAAATTATCTTTCTACAATAGCAGCTCTTTCATATATTTATTAGTACTTGCCAGCACATCTGGAATAACCACTTACTGCATTTCAGAACCATGAAGCTGATCCTTGAATCTATTCCTAATTCATCATTAGTGGGTCTGATATTGTGGTGTGTGTTGAAATGACCTAGTGTGAGATTTTCTACCTTATCTCTTTTTTTCTTTTTTCAATCCTATTCTCCATGGCTTCATTGGTGTTTGGGGAAATCACCATCAGAGACTGCCAAGACAGAGTCTGTTAGATTAGAGGAGATAAAGCAGCATTGCTTACCACAAGTTCAGTGACTCAGTGCTCAAGGTTAATGACTCCTGTTTTGGGACCAAATCAGGTTCTCTTCCTCTTTGCCCTTAAGTTTCTGAAGGCAGATTGCTTCAAAGAGATTAAGGAGGGTGATGCAGCAGGATGTGCAATCTGTGTTTGATGGCTTGTCTTTTTAATGTTAAACACAAAGCTGCGCCCCTGCTTTGCATAAACCTTTGCAGACCAACACCAAAGCATTACAATGATAATCCTAAAAGATACCCCAGTGTTCCCTTTTTGATTTGAACTCTCCTTGAATAGGTGTGCCAGAAATAGGCAGCACTTCCCTGAGCTCAAGTTTCTTCATCTGGTCTGTCTGCAAGTAAAACGTGATAAACAAAACCCCTCAGTCATGCACTGCCAAACACAGGGACACATCATATGAGCAATTGTACCGTGTTCCATCAAATAAAAGTCTGTCCCACAATCCTGTCTCCAGATTTGACTAAAGTGTGGCACGTTTGGAGAATGAGAAAATAAGGCAACAATATAATGGGACTTCCCTGCTATGCTTTTACCAGCACGGAACTGTTTCAATCGCTTGTGCTTAAATAATGCATCATAAACTTGTTTTCCATGTTTATCAAATGGATTTTGAACTATGCAAGCTTTTGACATACACATTATTCTACGACAGTGAATGAGACAGTTACCATGCAGTGTACCTTTCTTAAAATGATATTAACTTAATTTTAAGTTATAAATCTTGTTCCCTACCTCTCAAAAGAAAACCTGTGTGCTGTTCTGCACAATCTGTTGAAGAGGAGACATCTCAAAACCACAGAGCAAGGCAGAAGGAGGCATCTCTAGATTACTGCCTTGGAATCCAGTGGCTATACCTTGAAAAGAACAAGCAGTGCTCTTACTTTTAGAAGACCACATAAAGGCTTCTATCCTCAGTTTTTAGTTCTAAATTTACCACAGACATCAAACGCTCCTAATTCCTCTCACACAAGTCAAAAAACTTAATTAAATTATATTGCTTCAGTTATAGTGCCATAGAGCATAACTTTTTCCACATTGTGTGTGATGTAGAATCCTTGAACATATATCTGTAGATAGGGTAACAGCAACAGTAAGATAATGTTCAATAATATTCCTATTTCTAATGTCTTTTGCTATTTCTTTACAGTAACCCATCAGAGAGTATTTAATCACTCTGGTGTGTATTTCTTTCCCCCTCTTTTTAATTAACCTGGTGATGCTGTAACATATTCATGCAGTGATACGATTAGTTTGGTTATTGAATTACATGTGAAAAAAAAATTCACTATTTTTCTCTGACATCATCATAATGTCATATTTTACAGTGCTGGTTGCCTATTACAGTGAAAAATCTAGAAAAATTGCCTTGGTCACTTTGAAACAGGATGATGACAACCTGTAATTCAGCTGGATGTTACAATCTTGTGCTTATTTTTACCCCACAAATAAGCTTACCCAAGTCCAGGAGCGTAATAGGACTTGTTGGCACTGCAGAAATTGTTTCAGCAGAAATAAACTGACTAAATCTGAGGATGTTTGCTGACAAAAGTACAGAACAATATGGGAGTCTTTTATCTCAAGGAATTATAGATTCAGTTGTCTACCTTGTTTTCTCTTTCCTCATATTTTTTTCAAGTAGCCAAACAGTTGAACAGTACAGGATTTTTCACTCTTTTCCCCCAGCACACAGCACATTATAGAGCATGCAATAACCAGGTTTTTTTCACTAAATAGTAGATTTCTCAGTAGAATTTCTCAGAATAAATTAAACCAAACCTCAGAGGCTACTTCTATGATGAAAATTTTCAGCAGTCCTCCCAGAGCAAAGCAGTTCCCTTCATGCATTACAGTAGCACAGCGTGGCAGTAAACAGGGAAGGCTAGGTCCTGTTCTAAGAGGTAAAATAAAATGTAAAGTACCTAAGGATGCCATAGAGCTCAGGCTGTAGGGCTTGGTGGGGGCTGCAGGCCAGTAGCAACCCCCGAGATGCTCCCCTCAGCTGTCTTGCTAATGAGGATACTCAGCATTGCTTACACCACAGAGCACCTGGCTCCCCAAAAGCTGACAGAGGCAGAAGCTGCAATTAAGTCTGTGATTTAGTGGTCTTCCTATGGCTTTTCTCTGATAAATCTGAAACTACACCCAACTGTGGAACAAATAAACAAAACACACAAAAAAATCAGAAGTGATTGTCCTCTGCAGTTATTTCTCCCTGTGCATATCACCAGCGCTCATATGCCTTCTGTTGCAGAACAATGATTGAAGTTCCCAATTCATATCTCATTCTTCATACTAATTTATTTTAAATAAGGATCTCTCATTCATCCTATTTACTTCTGTAATATTGGCTAATTTTTAAATACAGTTATTACTGCCTTGACTAGGGTCACATCCTGTGTATCACAGCTGTCAAAATGAGTGAAACATCTCTGCCATTCCTTGATGAAACAAAATAACTGTTTTCAGTTTCATTAAGAAAAGTAATTCATTTGCTAATTCCAAAAAGCAGATTTGGTTAAACTAAAAGAAAGATTCTGAAAAAGGTTTTGAAACATCTGGAGGAGATTTACTGGCACAGGTCCCGTGTTCATTTTAGGAAGAGGTGCTCATCAGTGATCCTAAATGAGGGGTAAACAGGTGGTGAGCCCCAAAATAGTGATCAATGCAGAATGTAGGTGAAAAAAAATAGGAAAAAAGTTTGCTTCTTGTTTTGTTGTATCCATCACAGAGGGAGCAGGAAAGGGAAGGAGGTGCTGTCTGTGCAAGGTGTTGACTGCCATCCTAATTTAAGGTATTCCCTGGAATGCTACCACAACTCAGCCCAGCTCCCTGAGCAGGCCCTGACCTCAGAGAGCACAACTGCAGACACAGGTCCATGAGCAACAGTGTCCAAGGCATTCCTTCCACTTAACATGAATATTCAAGACCTGCTGGAAGGATGGACCCAGGGCAGAAATTTGCAAAGACAGGTAACGCCTGGGGTTGAAGTCATTTCACTTGCTGATTATTTCACTGGTAGTATTTTTCCTCTTGAGCAAAATTTCAAAAAATTCAGCCCTGACACATGTTTAAAAATGCAGCAGTGGAGAGAACCATTGCTGTCTGTGGGCATCCTTTGCCTGACTGTCACAATCATCAAGTGAGCATGAACTTCTAGAATTAACAAAAGTAACGACTACGTTTAATTGTTGGGAAGCAAGTTTCCTGACCCATGAAAAGATAGCACATTTGAGTTCCCTAACAATGTCAGTCTTCTTTTTATAAAAGTAGAGAGGCTGATGTTTTGGTTTTTTTCTGCCAGATAAAAACCTGGATATCTTTTAAGTTTGTACATATATATATAAACATATACATATGTGTATACTCACAAAACTGTCTCTCTGATCATACATCTATATCTCAATCATCCATGACTGTATTTTCTGGAAAGTTCCATTTCTCCCCCTACTGTAGCCCTGTATATCATAGTTGATTTTAGTAGTTTTCAATTAAGTTCTGCAACTATAATGCATGAAAGAAGGCCCTGATTAATTACTTCCCTAATGCAGTTTTATTTGATGTGTAGGAGAAAGCAGTGTCACTTCAGGCTGGTAGCTGGGGATGTACTGACCACTGGAGAGGTCCAGTCTCACAATGGACTCCTCATGTCCCTACATGAAATATCTCATCTTTTCATAGGACAGAACCCTGACAAACACAGCAGGAATATTCATGGTTATCATGCATCTGCTCCATTAAAATTTGAATGGAAAATAACTGGTATTTAAAGGTTCCCAGTCCTCAAAGAGGAAAAAACAATGGAATGTTTTAAGCACTGCGGAAAAAACTGTGGAATATTTTAAGTAGGGAAGCAACACCATTTTCCTTTTAAAAAGAAAACAATAATGTTTTCACGTCTAGTGCTATAAATCCACAAATCCAGAACTATAACTCTACAAATCAGTAAACTTCCCTTACGTCCTTGCTTTCAGAAGGAAAACAGATGTATTTTCTTCCTATCTATTTCTGTCTCATTTTACCATAAATTAATGATGTTTTCCCACTAACAGCTACTTGATTATCCATGAGACACAAGGCAACTCTGTACTATTTGCCCAGTGAAATATGCTGGAAAACACTTCAGTAAATACCAGGTTACATAAAAGTGCTGCATTTTTACTGAGTGTTGCTTGAAACCAAAGTCTTACCAATGTAAATAATGTCATTATCTTTTATTTAAAAAATTAAACAACATATTATGCACTACTATTTAAATGAAGCTCTGCATTCTAGGGCTCAATGAAATTGCTAGCTCTGTCAATCAGTATTCTGCCACAAATAATTAAGAAAATTTATTCAGATTGGCAAAGGTTGGAGAAGAAATACTTGGCTGTCCTTAAAGAGAGGCCCTAAAGAAAATGTTTAGCTAATCAATAGTGATTTTCAGGACATACACATAGACATCATTAGGGGGAAAAAAATGAGCAAAAGAAGTAAAAGTTAAAAATCTCAATTCTTCTAATTTGGCTGAACTTAGGTGACTGATAATTCAGAACAAAAATTTTGCTTGCATTTATTCAGTTTTGAAATACCTGCAAAGGGCAGCCTGAAACTGAAAAAATGGAGTAAGTGCAATGAGGCCTTTAGAATAATTATGTGTTGTTAATTGAAGAATGTTAATCATGTCATATTAGGAGAGAGAGAGAGAGGGTTAAATTGGTAAAATTTCAATTCACTTAGGTCTTATCTCATGTTGGAATGAACCAGATGATTAATCCTTAATATTCTTCAGGGATACAGAGAACATCAGCAATTAAATTAACAACTACAAAGTTTATGCTCAGAGATTCAAAAATGAAAGACAGAAACACTTTAATTTTTCACAAGTTGTTACCTTAATTATCTTCTTATTGCTTCTGTCTCTTTTCCCTCATTACAAAAACACACCCCTCAGTATTGCTGGATCCCTTTAATTTGCTGTATCTTGGCAACTGTGTAAGGAACGTCATCGGAGCTGCAAAAGTCATAAATCTTACTTTGTGCATGCTCATTGGAAATAAATCCTTCTGCTGTACCTTGTCCCTGTGTTCCAACTGCAAGTGCTGACAAATTTTTGTTTCGTTACAAACAGCAGTGTCCATCAAAAGTTGCTGGCAGAAAAGGAAGGTTTGCTTAGCACAGGAAGTGAAGTTTCTTTTAGGAAAATATTAAAAAAGTGCAGATGTCTAAGCCAATCTAACAGCTATTATGCAAAGTGCTAGCAATAGAAAGGTAAAGGGATAAGTTTCTTCTACAGTCATGAAAATAAGAGTGTAGTTCCAGATCATTCATGAAAATTATATGCCACTAAGAGATCACAGACTGACATTTAAATGCTCTCTGCTTGAAGAAGAAAACAACAGACAAAATGGAGGACTTGAAAATGTGTTTGAGATTCTTTCTTAAGAGTTAGAACATGTGGAATCTTGTTATCAATACTGGCCTCCTTCATATATTGAATGATTTCAAATGTAATTGCTGTGAAAGTAAATGCTCCCACAAGCTGAATGCAAAAATCCATGCCCACGAAACACAGGGACTTGACATTGTTATCACCAGGCATGCTTTCAAAATTATCAAAGTTTTAAAGTAAAATGTCATATCCCTGAAGGGTGCCCTTACAACAAATTATTAACGAAGCTCTATTGATCCTCACCCAAACAGCAAAATCTCAATAAATCTCCTCTGGACCTTTGCTGAAGCTGGAAAATGCATTACACCCCCCTACTGACCACAATTTTTATTATCACTATTGTGTTTGCAGGGCAGTCAATTTTATACAGCATTACAAACTGCCAAGTGCTAAAGTGATTTCCTCTATTACTGAGGTCCATGTATTAAATTTAGCGAGGCACAATATCAGGCTTCAAATATTGCAAGGTTTAGAATTGAATGCAGCTGAGCCTAATGTTATCAACCTGACAAAAAACACTGACATATTAAGTAGCACATCATTTATTCATATTTGGGACTGGCTTTGTTTTTCTGTTCAGCTGTTTAGTTTTAGATTAGCCACAGTATTTCAAAATGGGACTGTTACTGTGAAGACCAAAGACACGGTGCAATAGATATTTCATACACTTATTATGCACTGTAGATCAGAGAAATCTGCCTCAATGACCTGTTATCACATACAAATACATGTAAATTAATAAATTACAATGCAGGTCCAGGCTGCAAATATTTTAAATTACTAGTGAAAAGAATTTCAGGTAGTTTTTATTATAGTGAAATAGAATGCCTTAATGCTCAGATAAAGTTTCATTCTGTGCTCCTTTTTTGGCCTGATCATTCTTTTCCCTCCAGTCTGAAATATTCAAAGCCAGGGGATTTCTGAGCTTGTAGATACTATTTGAAACCTAGTTCTTTCTGAAATATGCCTTTTGTAAGGTACACCTGGAAGAACTGCTATATCCAGAATAATCCAATACTTGCCCCTAATATTAATGATTGCTTGCATCAATAGAAATAATCTTCTATTTTTTTGTCAATGGAAAACAAATTATTCTGTAACAAACTGAGAAGAGATATGCCATATTTTGCTTGCCTAAAATAATCCAAAAGATACTCTGTGGTAAAAGCTGAAGCCACAAGGCTCTGAGTAAAAAAAAGGAAAAAAAAAAAAAGGTGCATTAATACCTGTTATTATACAGAATACCAGCTTCCTACCTTTTATAAATGACTTCACATACTGACAGGTCTGTGGTCTCATTGTGCAATTATTAAACTGCAAAAATTGCCATTAAAAATTGCTCACGGTGGATCTCTAGACAGAACTATCCCTCCATGCTAAAACTCCAGGGAAGATTCCTGCAACTTTCTCTCTGAAAATCTCTGTCTTTAATATGCAGCTGGTAATACAGAAAGAAAATGCCATTCATAGATTTGCACAACATTCCAAATGTGACAGAAAATCTCCAAATGAAAGGATAGATTTCCCCTCTTTTATAAACCTTTCCAGGCTAAATCACACATCTGAGTTCACTGGGAAGAGCCCAACAGTCTGCAGTGTTTTACTTTGGGTATTTCACTGCTGCAGCCAATTTTGCCCTAACAACCATGTTGGATACTAAACTGTCCAAATCAACCATTAAACAGTTTAGCACTGTGCTTTATATTGTCACAAGGCTTCTACACCTGTCTCATGGGAGACAGCAGGACAAAAATATTGCTACCTTGAACTTTATTATGGAGTTAGAAAGCCAACTTTCTACTGGAAAGCCTAATTCAAGCCCTGATTTTTATGTCTGCCTTTTCCCCCTATGCGTCTTCTCCTCATTCCTTCCTGGACAATTCCTGCAACACGAGTTGGCTGCAAGCAAACAAATAAGCAAACAGATGAATGCTGAAAAACAAGCATTAAATATTTAAACTTGGGAGTATTGCCCTTTTGGAGTTAGACCCCAGGTACTTTAGTTGCAAGCCCTTTCCTCAAAAGATGAAGCATTTAACATAAGCTGACACTCAGACATCTCAGTCTCATACACTGCCAGGGTTCCTCCTTGTCACCAAAAGATATCAGATATTCTTTTGCTAATTGGACTGAAAAATGCTCTTGGCATTCAGAGACTTCCCACATATTCACTGCTGAGTCCTTGGACCATGTGGCTTCCTGAGCTGGCTTTATGGAAGTTCATCTGTGTTCTGCAATCTCATCATAAATTGTACTCCTCTCATTCACACCAACATTTAACTGTTAATAGTTCTTTCTGTTAGGTTCCATTGCAGGAATTCCACAGGAGTAGTGAGGAAAAACACCCTTCATAGTTCTATGAGTCGA
>VZTR01032150.1:947895-968207 GCA_013400775.1 Chaetops frenatus
AATAATAAATAAATAAATGGGAATATACCAATTCCTGATTATTATTATTATGGGATCTACAGACGCCCCCTCTGTAGGAATTTATAGGAGGATTTCTAAGATGTCCTGAGGGAGGGGGGGAATCCTCAGAGTGACTCCGGTGGCTCTCGAGCCATTACCTCTCCCTGCTGAAGGACCCAGCTCACAAACCCCGCATTTGAGAAATTTTTAAACTCAAAGCAAAGCTCCTGCAGGAAAGAAAGGGACATGTACTGCACCCTGCTTCTCCTTTATCTCTTTAAATGTACTCCAGATAAAAGCTGCATCCAGTCAGGTCAAGGCCTTTCCCAATCTTATTACGCTCGCACAGGAGTGTTCAACACACTTTTCTACAGCCATCTACTGTCTCCACAGTGTTATTGCTGCTGTTCCTGCTGCCAGCATGAGAAACAGCCAGTACAAACAGTAAATCAGACCACAGGAAAGGTGTTCGGCCTAATTTCATTTATTTTTGGTAGGATTTTTTTTTTCCTTACCGTAAGACAGATTTTAAAATCAAAGTTAGGATTGTGATTTGTATATTTAACAAAGGTCAATAAAGAGGATTGCATCTTTTGCTCTTTTTTTTTTAAATTGAAGCTGCTTTATGCAAATGAGTGAGCATGCAAGGGACTAGAGGTTTTTTTTGATTGACACTTGGACTCACCCTTGCTACAACAAAGTATTTTTAACTCATTTAATCCATCTCATTAAAACACACAATATACTTTGTACATTAATCAACATCGTCCTCAGGTGAGAAACAATGTTAAAATGTAAAGGAGACAAATCTTAGTTACTTTTAAGACTTCATTATTGGCTTTGAAAATCATGCCGGACCTTGTGAACTGGTGCATGCCACACCCTGACCATGACACATTTCAGAGGTGTGGAGACCTAATCACACAGCCTGTCTACTAAGTGCATTAATGATACATTGTAAATCAGTAATAACTAAAAAGCTGAGGTATAAAAATGGTAATGGGAATGAGATTAAACAGAAATATTGCCTTGTTTTTATGTTTGATTATTTATTAGTTATCTTAGGTCACAGACTTCTCACTTCTTAAAAAAAAAAAAAAAAAAATTCTATTCTTTTTACCTAAAGACTCCAGTCTATTTACATATTCAGCCTGACCATACAAGGTGAAATGTCACCTAAATAATTAAAATACATTAACTAAATTGCATAATCACTCACTGCATCAGGGCAGGGGGCAAATGGAGAGGCAGCTGCTGAAAGAGCCCACAACGAGGAGAGACAACAGCAAAGCAAGACTGGGGACAGCAAACACAAACCCATAGCACTGAACCGACTGCAATCTGCTACCAGGGTGAAGTCCAAGTAAAAATAACTGCTGTACCACTGACAGTTCAGAGCTGACTTAACAGAAAAATGAAACAATCAATTCACGTGGCACTTCAGGCCAAAATTTCAATAGAGAAGTTTATACAGATAAACAGATACAAGATATCCACACAGAGCTATTTATGGTTGATCTGCAAAATACTATGGCCAGGTAAAATGTTGTTGCCTCTTTCACTGGGGGCAAAAGGCAAAGATTTAACACATCAGTTCCTAAAGTGATAATTTTTACTGTAATGTGCAATGACAATAACAGTTATTTATGTTAGTTTAGTGTAGTTTCAGAAAAAAAAAAAAAAAGCCACTTCCTTCACACAGGTAGACTCCAAGAGGAAAAGTAAAAGTTTTTTAAACTGTCAGTTTAGCCACCAATACTCAGCTCTCTATCAGGCCTAACCCAGTCACCTTTAATTTGTACACCTTCACCTCATTCAGTCCCCTGCACAGTGCACTGTGCTCTGTAGTCAGTTACACTGTAATAAACCTGAAATATCATGTTAGAATGAATTACATTATACTGGTTAGGCTGAAAATACATTTTCTGATAATGTATCTGAACATCTGCCAGCCAGCAGTTCTTTCTATCTGTGCACCTCAACTGAACACAGGAGGCTTTAGAATTTTCAAAGACTGGTTAAAGATTTTATTAATGTGATAAAAGACTGTGCAGAGCTATTGCCTATAAATCACTTCTGTATCAAAATTTCCCTGTTTTGAAGCATAGGCAGCATTTGAATGGTGTCCCAAGGCTTTCAACTAGTCCCTCTGTATTCTAAATTCTCTTCACTATTAAACTGGTTACTCAGTCAATTCTTCCTATCTTTTTCCTTCAAATAAGAGAAACAATTTCTAATGCTGCTGTACAAAACCATTCATTTGAAGTGTTTTATTTTTCACACAGATCATCTGTAGTTCCTGTGCAGGGAGCAAAACGTGAATAAAAAGATGACTGAAAACAGATATATTACTCTGGCTCTGTACCCATGGCTGAAGTTTAAACCAAACCCTGTTTGCTAAGGTCATTTCTTACACTTTCTGAATTTGCAAACAGTGCAAAAAAAGTAAATAGAAGGTACTGACCACAATCATTTTAACAAAGGCTGGTCCAAGAGAGCTGGCATTGGGTTCAGGTCAAAGGCTATTGAAATCAATGAGAACCTTGCTGTTCTTTTAGAAAATAAGTATTCAGAAACTCTGTTACCAATCTGGGTGTTTGCTATTTGCTGCCATAATGGCCCAGTTCCCCTGATGCTCCCAAAAATGTGCCCATGGGGCTCTTCCACAGAGGCTCTCACAGGAACTTGCAGCTTCAGAACCAGCACTGCTGTGTGAGCTCATACCACAGCCTGAACTCTTCTAATCAATCAGAATATCAGATATTTTCCCGACTGAATCACGAGGGATTGGTGAGATATTAAGGGTAGATAAAAATAGTTGGTAATAGCAACAATGAAATAATAAATTTTGCACTCATAATTAATCAAGATTAGTTATATACGTGATCAGCACATTCTTATTGGCACCTAAGCAGTTCCCATTTCTAAAAAATCAAGCTCTAGATTCTAGGAGTTCCATTACCTTATTAAAGGGCCATAATTCACAGACATATCTTGGCATATTTATTAATGACACAGAAGATTGGAAATAGCACTGATATTGCTGCTTACTGCATTGGAAGATAAGAAAATGCAGACTAAGTTCCTCCTTCTGCAGGAGTTATAAGACTCCTAGGAAATGGAGGAATATTTAAAAAGTTCAGTGCTAGATGGTACAGTCTCTGTTTTTCTAGGTGCCATTTGATCATATAGAAGGGTATCAGAATCATATATTTGACTAATGGACTGAAAAGACAGAACTGACTGACTTTAATGACTACGTTTTCAACTAATGTCTCTGTTCTTCAGAATTTCAACCAGAGGGATTTCATAATTCTTAAAAAACAAAAATTCTGCCAAAGGAGGGAGAGAATGTGATGGTAAGGATTACACTGACATTACTGGTAATGAACTGGTTTCTTTTACTTCAACTTCCCCAAGAAAAGATACCAATGATGCACATGATTCATGAGCTGCAACAATGCTAAAAGCTCATATAATTTACACAGAATACCAAAAAAATAATTTGAAACATTTAGAAGGCTCGAAATATTTGTGGGTTTGCTTAATTTCCACACCTTAACGGCCTCATCTATCATGGCTGTATGTGAAATGAAAAACTGCAGATTGTTTGGAGGTATGGGAACAAAACAAGCCCTTCATCTGTTCTTGAGTCACTGCAGTTTTAAGCGGGTGGGTTTTGCTCTATTTTTTCTGGCTTTTACTTTTTGGATTTCAGCATAAATGCAGAAGAGCAACTGAAATGCAACTTTATGTACAGCTTGGCTGGTTTATAACCTCTGCATTTTCACCACACAGTTTTTGGGGTTTTCTTCCATTTTCAATTAACTTCTATTACTTTACCCTTACTCTACCCTTCTGTCACTTTTGATGCAAGAAACTGGTTTTTGTGCTCATTTGCTGTACAACAAGGTCAGAATATTGTCCCAGGAAAGCCTGAGGAGCAACCAGCCAACAATTTGGTCATTAGAGCTCAGCACAATTGAAAATCCCCAGTCAGGACTCCCGGCTGTTTGATGAATTGTGCTCAGTGCAAGGGGGACAAAGCAGGATGGAGGCAGATGGGATCTTCCTCTGATCCCAGATTCCCTGACACATCATGGGATGCACACAGCTGATCATTTCCCACAGAACCAGGAATATGAAACTTTGCTTTCCCTTTTCTTAGCACAGCAAGGTGATGGGAAAAAACAAACAAACAAAAAAAACCCTGAAAACAAAGAAAAACAAAAAAATCCCCCAAAAAATCACAACAACAACAACAAAATAAACCTTGAGGGGCCTGACCCTTTGTCTGGTACAAACACTTCATTTATGATGCGTCTGCAACAAACTCTGTGGTTTATTTCTCCCAACACTCAAACATTCTGTCCTGACAAGACTCAGGGTAATTCAGTGATTGTCATTAAGCCAAAGTATCAAAGATCATCGTTCAGTTGGTAACAGCTCAATCAATTCCTTATCCACAATTGCAGTGGTAGGTGCTGTATTGCTGCTGCCTCCTCACTCTTTTTGGTGAGAAAAGACTCAGCCAACAGTTCTGCCAAAGAAAACCCCACAGGAGAAGATCACATAGTCTCTCCTGTTTTAAGATGTCATAGCTGGACTCCAGCTTCAGTCTGATCAGGAAGGGTGTTACTGTGGGTTGATAATGGACTTGACTTTACTTAAAAAAGGCCCTGTGAAAGAAAAATTTAACACAAGGACAGTGGGATCAGAATTTACTGGCTGCAAGAAAATAGTTGTAACTGAATTTCCTGAAATGTTAGTACAGCTCTCCAATTTTCTTCTAGATAACGCCCAGGTGCATGTGCAGATCTCCCCCTTGACTTAAGAGACTCTGCTTATACAGAGCACAAAAAGAAAGAAATCTGTTTCAGCACATAATCATTCACATTTGAACAAAGCAAGCTGGATATCAAATATTGAGTACTGGTAAAAAGTGGCTCTCAGTTCATCTGTTCCTTCGGAACTTAGATTGGTTGAATAAAATTGAATGAATTGAGCATCTCAGGGTACTCTAGAGCAGAAAAAAGGAACTAATGTCATCAGTAAAATTACCTCCAGGCAAATGTTTGCTTAGCTTTAGTCAACATCTTCTTTCCACTGCCCATAAAATTTTTGATTCAAGAGAACACAAAGACAACTCGAATCTTATAATGCATTTTTAAAACCTGGAGAGAGTATTTCCATCTTCACAGTAGGACACACAATTATATTCTCCTTAGAACAGGCTAATTTGAAACCAACTATTGCTAACTATTGTCTATTTATTGAAACACAGAAAAAAAAAGCTCTTTTCAAGATAATACACTCAAATTGGCTTTGGGTACAGATCTGTTCCCCAGCAGTGGAGCCAGCTAATCCCACTCCTCAGGTAAAATCAGCCCCATGCTGCTGCTGGCAGAACCATCAATCAGCTCACATCAGCTGATGCAGAGACCTGATGGGCTGGGAGAGGGATGGCACTCAGGTAAATAAATAAAAGTCGCCACACTTGAACAATAAATCAATACAAAGTTGTCTCTAGGACTTCTTCAAGTAAGTGCAACTATTCTAAGGTAAGATTTTGTTTTAAAAAGGGGAGTAGGGATTAACATTTGGTGATCATCACTACATGATAAAAGGTTCCTATTACCAATGACTTAAGGACTTCTTCCCTGTAATTTTCAGTTTATGAGTATATAAATTGCTTTGTTATTTAGTGCAGGCTCCTTAAATCCTGAAGTCTTTATGCACTGGATGATAACAAATGGATCAGTTTTACCACTTATAATAGTTCAGTAAATCATGGAACAGCCTACCTTTCAAAGCCATCATACAGAACTTATCACAGCAAACCTATCAGCTGCTATTTCTGACTATATATATCTGACAAAACTAATTCATGCTCTGTCTCCTCATCTCACTTGTTTTTTAACCAGGTGAGAACAGGCTCCTAACTGAGGGTGGGTTATATCAGTGTTTTGATCTGGTGAGGGGCAGGCACATGCACAGTGTGCGCTGGGCACTCCTCTCCTGCTCCCAGAGCCCGCTGCTGATGGCAGCACCAGCAGCCCTGCCATGAAAAAGGGGAAAAATCTGCACCTCTGCCACCTGAAATCCCAGCAACAGCACCACAAGCAGTAAGGCTGCCCAGCATCTCCAGTTTTGCTGCCAGTATCAGAAAGGCCTCTGCAGCAGTGTCCTGGTGAAGGCAGGTATTGCAGGTGACAGGCAAGGGGACACAGGGGCAGGGCTTTAGGGTGGCACTGCAGGGGCAAGGCATGTGCTTGGAATGGAAAACTACAAAACTAATCCTGGCTGTGCAGAGAGGAAATGGGGAAAAGGAGTTACATAAAAGGATTGAGATATCTACAAAAAGCTGATGCTACAGGTGCTAATCACTCCCAGTATATTAGCAGTGCACCAGAACAGCTCTGTGTTAACTCCATTAACAAAACAGCTGAGTTTGGCATTTTTGACACAATTGGTGTCTCTCAATTGCTGTCTCATTAAAGCTGGTTTTTTTTGTACCACATCCCAACTGCAGACTGTAAAACCCTACACAACTGCTGAGGTACTTCTTGAACACGTAGTGGCTGTGTTTAACAGTCAGGGAACTCACACTTTGCACACTGAATTCTGCAGTCAGGTACACAAAGTGATGGTCTGGCAGTGGCATCAGTCTGGAAATAATTGTCTTCAGAATCTTCTCCTACTCCTCATTCTCAAGGAAATCAGAGACTGTTTGAGGAGCTCTAATGGCACCATCACATCGAGAAAAGGAAGCTGTGATGCTGCTCTTTAATAAATCAATGCCTCTTTGGCTGCCTTCCAGACCACAAAAACACTTTGGGCATCTTTGCCTGCCTTTCATTTTCTGACTTGTAGGACCCTCTCCATCATCTTGCTGTCTGCAAATTTTCTCCATAGCCCTTTTTCTTTATTTTTGGCTTCTACCATGAGACTCACAGAACATTCCCCTTTAACAGATCCCAGACTATGTTTTTCCAGGAACCCTTGACATTTTCTGAAACCTGACATTTGTGTATTAAAGACAAATAAGTAGTGAGACAATAATTAAGGCTGCATCAGTGCTTTCCTAAAGCATGCAACATGCTGTATGGACATGCATGGCCAAATGGTTCTGACTTTCAGAAGTGGCCTCAAACTATTTTGAGATCACTTCAAAAATACTGGGAAATATCTGTCTATCAGTCTAAACTATGGAAGGGAACACAGGGCATGTCAGGAGACAAAAAAAGATGAAAAGTGCCTTCTGGGAGTCTGGCAGAGGGAATGTCTTCCTGGCATTTTAGAGCATGAGACATCTGCCTATCCATGGTCTGTTCTTGTTCACACTGAAAGCTTAAGAGGACAAAGACTCATTTCTAGGATTTCTTTAAACAGGCCATGGCTGCTTTTGAAGAACAGGTGTTTCTAAAACAAAGTTAAAGGCAACACAACTGCAAAGGAGTTCTTGTAGTTGAGTGGCTGCCCATCCACACAGCAGGTAAATGCACACAGCTCCAAGGAATGCTCTGGGACAGGAGATTGTGCTAACACTTGATAACCAGGTCACTGTACCCCTTCCAACATCCCCACAGTAGGAATAATTCTCTTCCTGGTCTTACAAAATTTGGGGAGTATGCAGTTTTTAGCAGCAAGTCAGATTCAGAATAGTTTTTCCTGTGTGTTTCAAGCATTGCACAGCATGTCAGTGTTCTGCTCCAAAATCCACTGGCACAGCCATGGCCAGGCCAGTAAACCAGGCAATAATCAAACCAACCTGGGAGTACTTCTGACTACTATCAGAAATTCCTTCAGCAAACCGAAGCTGGGTTCCCTGACTATTCATTCTCCCAATTAAAAGTTCACTTCTCATACAGTTCTTTTGCCTGAAATCAAGATACTCCCTGCACTGTCTCCCATTCTCTGAGCTGCCCTTCCTTTCTGTTATTAAATTGATTGTACATTAGAGATGCTGTGTTTACCTCAGACACTCTCCATTAGGAGGGATCCAGCCTGTATACTAAATATTTAATTGGTGTTCTGAGATGCTCTGAATCTATGTATTTTCTATTATCCTAGGGGGTTCATGGTTCACATCAGTTGGATACTTCTTTCCCAGCAATAAAATGCAAAGTTAACTATTTCCAACAGCAAATGTATAGGTACTGACACTGGGAAAAAACCAAAACAAATTATACCCTGTTCTGAAGACAGCGACATTGTGGAAAATACATCCTCTCTCTCAAACCAAAATGTAGATTATTCTGCTAGTACAGGCTGATAATACTTTGTGCATGAGTGAAAACTGATTTTTTTTCTTTCCCTCCCTCAGGAGGGAAATTCTCCAAAAGCATCACAATGAGTGACTCTTCCTCCCTTTACTGTTCCATCGTTCATCACAGCCAACTCACCAGCACGGTGGCAAAGTTCTGGTGCAGCCCGGGGTTGCTGCTCAGTTCTGAAGCACTGTCCATGACGAAAGCCTGGTGGCACTTGGAGACTAAAAGAACAGCAGCAAGTGGCAGAGCCAGCATCTGCTGCTCCTGTTTTCGGAAACACCACACACATGAGGAACAGGAGCAGCTTCTGTGAGCACAGAGCTGCTAACAGCCTCGCTATCCCTTCTCTCCGGGACTGCATCAGGCTCAGCTGGGCTCCACTCAGAAGAAATTGCAAAATGCTGATCAAAGGCATCACACAGCACTTACTGCTTTTCACTGAGCAAGACCTTGCTAAACCACAGCATCTTTGCGAGCAAACAGTATTAAAGTATTTCACCTTGCTAAACCACAGCATCTTTGCGAGCAAACAGTATTAAAGTATTTCCAAAGATACTTTGATTTTTTTTTTCTTTTAACATGAAATTTCATGTGCCAGTATGACAAACAAGCAAAGGCCATTTAGCATTGGGTACCGTGCTTGTATTTAGTTACTGTCTCCTAAGAACACGTTACATTCAGAGCAAAGGGGTAACAAGCAGGGCTTGGTTTCCGTCCTGACCTGCACTTCAAACAAGGGAATTCTCCACGGGCAGAGCTCGTTAATGCAACCCTTTACAGGCAGGGAGACTCTGGGCTGCAGGATCAGGTTGCAGAAAGCCCATCTGGCCCCTCAGAGGTGATATTTTGTGTTCTCCTCTGAGCAATGAACGTGGATGCTCTCTGCACACTGAGTGAGTCCCCACGTTCACTCACTGCTCTGAATTAAACTCCTCTGCGGCTGCGGAAATCCAAACAAGCACCACCACCTAATTAAACACGTGCTAAAGTCTTCTTTGCCTGAGATACATCTTTTAAGACTGTTTCTATGTTCTGATTCCAATCCAATTCCAAGGATTTTACACTCTTTGCTCCATCTGGCCAAGGAAAGGCATTCCCTGTGCCTCCTGCAGGAACCCAGGCAGGGGAGAAGCTGAGTGTTCCATATAATGCATTGGAAGTGCATCAGTGCCATGCTCTGGTGCCAGCAGCACAGCCAAATAAACAGTGCAGGAACACGCCAAGCATTTGGGTGGGCTTTAGTTCAGAAAAGCACACAGGAATATCAATCTGCTCCTGTTATTTACTGTAATATTGTCAGAAATCTTTGTTTCAACTGGATTTTCTCTGTATTACATCACCACGATAATTGTAGTACAATTACAGATGAACACTTACTCAACTTTTCTCTTTTTAATCCCTTCAGTGTTTGCGAACGCTTTCAAAATAAAGCTTGGATGATTCTGAATAAAACATGGAAATATATTTTCATTAATCAAATAAAAAAAGATTTTTTTTCTTTTCCTTTCAATCTTTTTTAAAATAAGAGCCAATGTTTTTCACATTATTACATACTTGGTATCATATAAGCCACAGAGTTCTCTAAAAATGATAAAGTTTGAGATATAAATGTAAACCTAATACCATCACACATTATTTTGGAGTCTCTAATATTTTTTCAAATATATTAGTGAAAAAAACCCTACTTTTTAAAAAAACTTGGCTCAGAATACTAATTTTAACATTGACTAGAATATTGGAAACTGATTTTTTGCAGCCATTAGATCTGGTTCTCAAACCAGAAAGCACCACATGGCAATGTTAGCACACCATGAATGCTCTGTTCTGATGTCAACATGTGAAAAAAAATTCTAAAATTTGGATACAAATGAGTCAAGAAAAGTTCTGGTATATTTTGGACACTGATGAATATTCCAAATATTTTACTGGCTCTCCTTGTAAACTACATACTTTGGATACAGGATTATCATAAGTCAAAGAAACCCCTACAATCCTATAGCGGACTCCACATTTCCAGCTGAGCACATGACTGGGAAGGTGCCCAGCACCCAAGATCTACACATTCCAAGGACTTAGGAAAAATCAGGTTGCTAAGTGAATTTATGGGGTTTTTCCTAGAATTACAGCAGTTTGGGGTTTTTTTGTTGGGGTTTTTTTTTAATTTAATTTTATTTTTTTATTTTCTCTCTTTAAAGGTGAAAGAGAATAGTAAATAATTACAGTAACAGACCTTTAATGTATTTTGGACTATTATCATCCAGTCAAATATATATAAAAAAATTTCTTAATTTCAAATTAAATTATAACTACAATTAGATTTTAAATATTTCTATTAGTGGAATCAGGAGTGCAAATGAGGTATGAGCTATCCCTGAGTTGGGAGCCTAACAACTGAGCCAAAACTCCAAAAAATTAACTACCTTTTCAAAGGCATTTGAATTTACAGAACACGCTGCCAGGTTTTTCCTTGGGCATTGTGGCAACATCATGTGAAAGTTCCTGGGAGATTTCATTCCAAAAGATGGGAAATGCCAGTTAGAGTGTCAAGAAAAAAAGAACAAGAAGGGACTTAAATTATCAAAAGGCTGGATTTTTTTTCCCCAGTGCCTACAGGTTTTAGATGCAAATGTAAGTGCATGAAAGTACGTGCCTGGAATTCTCAGTAAGCAGAATGTTTACAGTACCTGCATGGGAAGTAGCAAACAGATGATTGGTTATCTGCATCACATAAAGGCACCCACCATCATTTGATCATGAAAAATTGTGGGAATAAAACAGGAGATTAATGCAATCTACCTTAAAATTCCTAGGCAGTGTGTTAAGTTAAAAAAAGGTACACCAGCTATCAAGAATATATCTGAACCATAAAGTATTTGGGGCAAAGGCAGTATCTTATTCTGTGCTTGTAAAGTGCCTGTAATTTATGGTGCTATATAAATGATTTTTAACAATGATGAAAACAGTTGTAGAAAGCAGTAGTTCGGGGGGGAGGGGGGAGAAAAAAAAAAAGAAGAAAAAATGAGCTGATAGCATATGAAGCAATCTATGGCACATAGGGAAAACCAACCAAAAGGTAATAAAACTATTCATTATGTGCTCTTTGGAGGGCAGCTGCTCTCAAGTAGCAAAGTGACCTTGAGTTGAACACCACTTTTTTTTTACTCTCAGTGTTGTACTCAAAGAGATCTTAAGAATCCAAAGGCAGAGATAACTACTGCATGAAAGAGAAATGCTGGAAATGGAACTTGTGAGCATCTGTACTTTTTGCCCATTACCTGTGAATAACAGTCTAGGTGGCATTTGATTACATACTTGGGATACATCTGTAGCCACTCCTTCATATGAAGGGCTCAAATTTCTTGTATTAGTGGAGCACAGAAAATGCCTGTGATCTAATGTACTTGGGTTTTATATCTCCCTCTCCCTGTCTAAGCCACGCAGTCTTTAAACGTAACAGAGGTGATCAAAGCTTCAAAAGACACAACAGCACACAGATGTGGAGGAAAAACATTCCTGAAACAAGGTCAGCTTCTCCCAGGGGTGAGAAACAACAAAGATGCTGCAAATCAGCAGAGCATTTTTACCTTTCTCAACTTCCTGGCTCGTCAAATGGATCATGCAGATACCATGCTACAAATATGAAAATACCAGCTGAGGATTTGTTCCATCTCTCCATCAGTTTGTCCCCCAGTACCTGCCGATGTTGATGATTGCCTCAGTCAAGGGGCAGGACCTTGCACCTGGCTTTGTTCAGCTTCTTGAGATTCACCTGCCTCCACCTCTCCAGCCTGTCCAGGCCCACACAGGGAAAGGTGTGAAACTCTGGATAATACACCTTTTTTTCCTAAACAAAATTTTGCTGCAAGCCTTTGTGAAGGGAAGAAAAATTAGTCAACGGAAGCTGTTTTTAAAATTCTGTGCTTTACTTGTCTTCCAACAGCAGGTATAGCTCCCTGCTTGTGCCCAAAACTTCCAAACGACTGTCAGCTCGACAAAACACGGATTTTGTCTGTTTGGTGTAGCTTCTTTTTATTCCTCTATCCTGATTACCCGAATTCTTTGGGATTTTGTACCAAGAAAGCCTTTCCTATTGAACACACAGACTTGGCTTTCAGGACAAGTTAGGATTTTGCTGCAGAATAGAACAGAGCACAGTTACAGTTCAGTTATCCTTGCTATTAAAAATGCCAAGACGAAGAAGAAATACAGACTTCTAAAATCCTGGCCTATCCAAAGCCAAGATTTCAATCTTTATCCAACAGTGTGCTATATATGTGCATGTCAACCACAAGTCAGTAGGACTGGATCCTCAACTGTGTTTATATATGTGTAATACAGATACATATTTGTATGTATATATTTACATATTAATACTGATTTATGCGTTTCTGGCTTTTTAAAGATTAATATATTTTTCCTTGTAACTTTGGTGCTTGAAAAAAATTGGCAGCCACTTAAAAAAGCATAATGAAATGTGTTTGCAGAGTAGTACACCTGAGCAGTTTAAACAAGTTTGGTTTAGAAAGATTTTACAGAACAGGAAAAGACCATTAACCTCAATACAAGGACACAATGTCCATATTAAAATCAATATTCCTTCATTCCCTCTACTTGAAAAAATACCAAGTTCAAGAAGTCAATGTGGCTCAGTGACTATATGTCCCTACAACACCACACTGTTTGGATTGTTCTTGTAAATTGGTTTGGGGTTCTTTTTTCAGTTCTTACCATATTTTTAATGCCTTCCTTGTTCCCTTTAAAAATCTTGTTGCTCAGTCTGTTCTCTTATGTATGAGCAAATGAGAATAGAAATCTACCATGCAGAAGAATGTGTTAAAAATCCAGCCCAACTACCTACAGTTGAAAAACCTTACCTGGGTTTTCACTTTTTTTCACCCAAGGGAAAAAGAAAAGTAAATAGTTCAAGCCAACAGCATTACCCATGCAAAACCACACAACCCTCAACCAAGCCTTAGAAAGGCCTTGTAGAAACACCCAGGGGGAAAAAAAAGACCAACAGAAACCCAAAACTTGTAAAAAACCCAAATCAACCAAGGAAAAAAAATACCCAACCAACCAACAAACCCAAAAGCACAAACCTCTCCAAATTGTACTGTAAACTAGATAGTGTTTCCTGCTTGAATTAGGTGTGACACTAAAGGGACCATGATCTTTGCTAGTCAAATTGCCTCAGCAACAGCAGAGGTTGAAATAATAAGTCAGGATAGTATAAACACTGTTAAAGCTGTGCACTCAAAGGTCTGCTTTCCAGATGATCAAAGAGAAACTACAAAAGCTGTGTGAAAAAAGAGCTCCCTCTGAACAAACACAAACTAAGCAAGAAAACCTTTCTTCTTTTCTAGGACAGCATCCCCGCTCACAGCGAGCGTTCTGCAGCAGGAGCTGTGTGCAGTCACTGCAGAAAGTCTGAACCCAAAGTTGTTGTGAGTGCAGAAGCTGCTCCCAAAGACAGTGTGCACCCAAGACTGGGCATTGCTCTGGTTCTGCAGCAGGAGGAAGAGAGAAAAGGGATATTGAATTGATTTTGGGTACTGTCTCAGCAGCCCTTAAACTGCCCCTTAAGTATATTCCCTTCTGTCCCTTCACAGGTTTACCAGTTCTAGAACCTTCATTACCCTGAGTGAATTATTCCCTGTCCTTGGTTATCTGTGTACAGGTATGAGTTTAAACATGCATTGAGGAGCTGCTGAATTCCATACAGAGTGCTGCAGCCCTAAATGGAATCTGTCTCTAACTGGACAGGTCCGTGGTGCAAACATTGTTTCAGCCTCACCAAAAACTCCTGTAGTACTTCTGTTCCAGCAATTATGAAGCACCATACAGAGAAAATACTTGACTGTGCAAAAATCAAAGTTGAATTCAAAAGAAAGTGGCACTTGAACAGCAGAAAAGCCTCTGCCTGCTGTTCTCAGAGAGAGATGCCAAAACAACATCAGGACAGGAATGGAAAGTTTTCTGAACAGCACTCCACCAAGAGCAGAGTCAGGACAATATCTAAAGGCCCCTTAACTATTCCTGAAAGAATTCAAAGAAACTCGAAGTGAGTGGCACCACTACTGAACAAAGTGCTGCTAACACTTCATTCTCTTGATCCAAGGGCCCTATTAGCAGTTAGCAATTGAAGAGAACAGAATGCTTGGGGTAAGAGACCATGGCACTTGAAACATGAACCTCGACAGTCTTCAATGCCTTGCTATTGTTTTTAGCTGCAATAACATTAAACAACAAATTGGAGACCAGCATTATGAGTTACTATTCTTGGGAAGGCTCCTAAAATTTAGCAGAACTGCCAAGCAACACTGCAATTGAATTTTACATTTCTCCAGTTGCCCTTTTTTTGGCACACATTTATTTCAAGCTAAGTTAAAATTTAAATGCAATCACATCCCTACAATTAACCCTTCCCCCCAGTCTTTTTTAGCTCTCATTTCCAAGATTTTTTTTTCCCTGAGCTGTGATGTGAATTAGTCTTTATGGAACCACTGGGAATATAAGCTAGTAAGACAGTGAGTGAGAATGCTCCAATTTCACTCCATGTCGATGTGTAATACAAATCAGGAACCAAAAATACATCTTATTGATCTCACCTACCTGTATCTCCCCACTACACCTACAAGGATGATGAAACACAGCTCACTGCAAGAATAACTACAGGAACTAAAGCAGGATCACTTTAAGCCACTTGTCTGGCACATCAAACAGAGCAGATGTGAATTCCTAAGGAAAGGATGAGTAGTAAACACACTGGATTGATCCAGCTTTAGTAGTTTCCTCAGCTTTTCCCCTTTGAACCCTTTTTCCTTTGAGGGACATCTAATACTTGGTAGTTCCAGATTACTCTTCCAGGTAAAACACACACAGGCTGTTTGCAAATGCAGACCGAGGGGTTTTCAGAGGAAAGGCAAAAAGTGACATTTTTAGAACTGGCCAGAAGCAGCTGCCCTGTTTTGCAGAAATGCTATCAGTGACACGTTGCTCTCTGGTAACAAGACATCACTGACTCCCAGAACAAGCTCACACACATTTCTTTGCCTCCTGTCCCGTGTGGGAAGAAGTGGATGGAGAGCAGAGGTTCTTGGCCATCCACCATGTACATTCTGCCCTGCTATCACCCTAATTTCAGAAAACCCTTGAGAATAATACCTACCTAACAAATCACTTCCACTAGGATTCTCTTCCTCTCTCCAGTTGTTTGTTTTCGCTCAGTTCAACCCGATTAAAAAATTAGCTCCTACCGCTGAACCACAATTTACCTCTTTAGTGCACCAGAGGATTACTGGACACAAAAATGTCAATGGATTATTCTTGTATCACTGGAGAAAGCTAATGCCACAACAATGAGCTTCAATTTATTTCTTTTTTTTTTTACAAAAGTTTCTGAAATCCCTCATCAATACAGTTGAGCACATTAAAACCTGATTGATTAATGCACTGAACAAAGACACAAATATAGCTAAATACTGCAGGATCAGTGTTACTTTAAAATTAAGCAGTGCATTTGCTTTTGTTTTCTCTCTCTCTGGCATAACTTTGATACATTTTTGGCTCTGTGTTGCACTTTATTTCATTTACCACATAAGAGACAAGACAAATAGAACAATATTGAATGCAAAACTTCTGTCTCCTTGAAAATTAGAGCGCTATAAAAATATAAAAATTGATATTAAATACAAGATGATAGTAAGAGCCTGCCCTGCCTGTATTTCAGACCAGAGAAGGAACTCTGGCTGCATATAATGCATTGTGATAGTAAGCACATGTGAAAGAAGCTGTTAATTAGAGCAACAACTGGGTCACTTAAAATTTCAGCTCAAGGAAGCTAATCACACCATTTACCATTAGACCTCATTGGTATTCACAGGAACATTTATAAAGCCTGCTAACACTGGAGTTTAAAATTGCTCCCTGCCCACCTTGCAGAGCTCATCTGGCGTTGCTGCATCAGGACCAAAAGCATTTGCTTCTATAGCACAACTCATGCCAGCAGAGATACAGGAGTTCTTTTTAAACAGTTACACTGAATTAATCATGCAAAATAATAAATTAGGAGTTGAAGGTAGGGTAAAGCTGGGTAAGTTTAAGTTAGCCTGTACATTGAACTCATATCCTTAGGCAAGGATGGAAAAATAACATGCCAGGTTCAAGTCAGAGCAGCAGCAAGGAAGGCTCAGTGCAAACAGCAGACACTTGTGAGGATGGCACTGCCCTTCTTTACAGCTTTATGGACTCCAAATAATTTCTACCTAGGGCTCATATCCCAATTTTCTGCACAGCCTTAAATAACCGGGACCACGCATGTTCCAAAGTCTGTTTTTTGGACCGAAATAGAAGCGGAAAAGCCCTTTTAAAGGATTTTGAGCAAGCTGTGAGTTGTGTGTCTGTACAGGTCATTTCTAATGCATCAGAATGCCAACCACACACAGCCACTTGTGAGCAGCAAGGGGCAGCAAGAGAGAGTCAGGGAGGAGGAGAGGATGTGACTGTCCAAAAAGAGATTTATAAACCAGGAGTGGATAACACAAAACACAATGAAGGGGAGTAAACGGTATCACTACTTTCTTTAAAGGAAATACTGATGCAGCACAGTGTGTGGAGGGAGGTGGGGAGAGCAATACTGATGAGTCAATTTGCCTTTAAAAACACACAGGGTTTTTTACTACAACTTGATTTAAGTGACACCAGATTAGAAAGCAAAAAGGCATTATGAAACAGGAAAATAATTAATATCCAAGGCAGCATGTTGCAATGAAAATCACTGCTAACAGAAAGTAAAACTTGAAAAATGGCATTGATGCTTTATTTTTTAAAATCAAATGGAAATTTACCAAACTTAGGTTATGTTATGTTTCCAAATGGAAGAAAAAAGCCCCAACCAGCCTTGCTAGAGATAAAATCTCCATTTTATGTATAGCTTTTAGTATAATTTCTCATTTAAATAATTAAAGTAAAGACATTAATGTCTAGCTGAGAACTGTACCAGGTTGGCAGGGCAAAGTATTGGTTGTTGTGAAGTTCAAATGTTGAGCAGAGTAGGGTTAAAATACACAGGCTTCCTTAATTATTAGGATTATCATTCATTGTGAATATAATGTATAATGGCCAGAGGTTCTAATATGGATAAGTTTCATTACTCCAAATACTTTATTCCAGGACAGTGATGCTCTGCTCTGCATTTAGAATTTACATGGCAGTGAAACAGGTAAGAGGTGAGAAATATCTGAAGAAATTGTTTTAGTCCAACTTGGATATTTCTTTCTATAGCCACACAATGACTAATAATTTATTTACACTATTATGCTTTTAACAAGCCTTACTTTTGAAAGTTTTTTATGACTCTTAGACTAAGGAATGACTAGGGAATCAAAAAAGAAGAGTGGCAGACATTTTCATCTTTGACTTAGCAAGGAAGTGGGAGATATTGCATCTTTTTTTACTGTCTAACGATCTAATGATATCTGGTTTTAACTCAGTTTAACAAACACAACAGGATGCTGGCATTTGGTTGTTTTAATCCTGTTTCCTTGCTCTATTTCAATTCTTTCAGCTCGGATGAAACACCACTTTTTGTGAAGAGGCTGCCTCACAATCCAAGTATTTATGGTAGGTCACAAACCCCAACAGAAAATACTGCAGGCCTGGAAAACCTAATTCAGCCAATGAAACATTTCTCTAAGAGCCCTGCTCCAGTCAGGGAGCCAACCTAAAAGTGACAGAATGGTCAAGTGATACCCTCATGGTGCTCAAAGTGCAACACATCCATGCAGTACATTTAAATTCCAGCATGACCTTTTGTCACAGCAGATAAGCTGTGAAAGCCACAAGATATCCCTGGACCAGGAGCAGAGTTTACACTGCAAACTGTGTTTAGTGTAACAGGAGCATCACAGGAGTTGTGGAAGAAGATGGACCTAAATTGAGTAAGTTACAGACATGGTTTTGTCTTTAGGTGTCACATTTTGCTATGACACTGAGGCATCCTAAGCACTGAGCTCATTGTTAGACATAAATGACTAATACTGGAATAGAAAGATCCATGAAAGTTTCACTGCACCACATTTTATCCATTGCTTTGAAAAAGCACATTATTTTCTTGAAGAAAGAGCTAGTGGCCTCTTCAGATTATATTTTAAAACAATGTTTTCCTTCATTCAAGGGAGAAAATAAAAACAATAAAAAGAAATGAAAACTTTCTTTGTTCTCAAGGCACTGCTACCTCTTGAAAAGCTTGTCCTTCAGGTACTATTGCAATATTTTAGCTTTGACAGCTGCTCTGTTGAGACATGACTACTGATAAAACAAAGCTCTGTCACTCCAGCTCCAGGACAATGCAATGCAGTCACATGTCAGCAAGAAAAGAATTGAGGACAATATGTGATGCATTGTTCTTGCATAACTTGTTTACCAAAAATCCCATTACAAGTGTGGTGAGGACCAGCTGAAGCATCTAGATATGTTGATGAAGTTAATCTACAGAATGGCTGGATGGACAAGAACACTGCACAATGTACTTTCAGGCAAGTATACTCTTTATACTCACAAGTCATGCAGGCACTGCTGATGCTTAGTAAACAGCAAACAAACAAACAAATTCTGCTTTTTCTATTTCCAACAATATATTTGTTTGCATAGAAACCTACCCTCCCTTCAGGCCTGCCTCTCCCTCTCTACTTGCATGTGGAATTTCAAGTACTCATCATGTGCTATCAATAAATGTAGGTCCATTAAGCCACACTCAGATGACTGAAAAGCTTTTGGTTGGTTGGTGGTTTTTTGGAGGGTTTTGGGGGGTTTTTTTGTTTGTTTTGTTGTTGTTGTTTTTTAATTAATGAAGGTTCTTATACTTTCCCAAACAAATATTAGAATCAGTCAAGAAATATTGCAATGGAAAAGCATCTTCAGAGATCTGTAGCATTTAAAGGCAGCAGAGACTAAAAGCTGTTGAACATGGTCACTCTAACACAGGAGAAAGGGAAAACAAAGAGAGTTCAGCAGCCTGGGCTCAGCAACTCCATCTCCTTCCAGACTGTGCACAACCCACAGACACACTAAAATAACCAGCTCCTCACAGCCCTGGCACTGATTCCTCTCTCTCGAAGTCCACAGGCTATAGAAATCCACAGGATAACATCATCTTCTTGTTGGAAACAATCTGGGAGTGGAGCAAGTCTGGGGAGCTCAGTGACCTCTGGCACTGCCAAAGCTGCACCTGGTGCAAGGCAGGAGCTCACTGCATGTCAGGGGTCCCATGAAGAGGCATTTACTGACAAATCTCACCACATTACAGAAGGAAACCCTCCATCTATCTACTTGCTCTATACTGAGGGATGTACAATACTTACCAACAAGCAACAAATGAACTAAATATGTTCCTCTTAAATTAAGTAACCCATCTGTCAATAGCACAGACTATATTCTGCTTATGTTTTAAGGAAACAGAACATTTTGCATATAATTGCACTTACCCTTAGCTGTTCTCTTTCACAACTCATCTGTTGTTTTGAACTCTACAAGGGGAAAAAAGAGAAAAAAAATGCCAAAATAACTTTGAAAGCATACCATTCTTGCCACAACAAAGCTGCTAATTCTACCTTACACATATAAATATTGGAAATGCCGCCATTCATCTAAACACAACATTGTCCTGTGCATCCAGACAGAATCATTACTGCAATTTTTTTTGCCACTCACATTTTAAATTTACAAAAGGAAAAATAAAAAAGAAATCGACACCAGAACCCACAACAAATCTGAAGTAGAAAAGATTTTTTTAGATTTTAAACACCTCATTGGCAGTTCAGCTGAGGAAGAAGCTTTCCTCCATTTGTGTTCTATCACAAGTCTGTTGTATTTGTGAACACCCTGCTGCTTCCATACCGTGATCACAGCTCAGCAACAAAGATACAGAAGCTTCAAGCAAACGCTAAAACACATTGCTATGAAAACTTCCAGTTCTAATCCTGTATAAAAGTCACTCTGAAGGTTATTAGATTCCACAGCTTTTTTTTTTTTTTTTTTTTT
>VZTR01032150.1:968212-1025230 GCA_013400775.1 Chaetops frenatus
TTTTTTTTTCCTTACTGCTGTATTTCTGCTCTGCCAGATTTACAAGAACCACTGTTGAGAGTGTGAGAGCTGCTGGCTGAGCAGCAGACACAGGGGCGGGGCAGGGCAGGGCAGGGCAACACGACTTGGGACGTCCCAACTCTGCCAGAAGGAAGAGGCTCCTCCAGGAAGAGCTCTGAGGAAAAAAAACCCAGCAGCCCTGGAACACCCAGGTCTGCTCCCCAGCTCCCTGGTGTGTAACTCAGCCATGCACCAGGACCTCGGGAACCAACCTTCCCAAGCACTGCTCAGGAAGGCACTCAGGTGTTGAGTTCTGCATGTGGAGAGAGGGATTTTATGTATGGTAGGGTTTTGGTTTTTTAAAAATAATTTTAGAAAAATTTTAGAATCATTAGGGAGGATAATTAGCCTTGAAAGTGTAATCACTGTCAGTTCTGTCATTAGTGTAGATGGCAAACAATCCATAAAACATGAAATGGGATGCAATGTTTCTGAGGATATCTTCAAAGGTTTGGAATACTCTTATCACTACTTTGTACTTAGAAACTGCTAAAACACCAACCAATACCCATTTGTATAGGGTATTTTTACTCTGTAGTGAGAATGAAAATGGCAACTTCTCACTACTACAAACAAAATAAAACTGCCTGGTTTTCACCACAGAAGGAGTCCTAAAAAGTACATTGCAGGCTTAACTTTCTTCTTGTATAGCAGAAGTTTCACAACAGAATCCCTGTATGAAAATACAAAACTAACAGAAACAAATGCTCTTTGAACTTCCTAACAGGGAATAAAAAGTAAAGGAATTCAGCATAAGGCTAATTATGACTTCCCTCAGGAGTCAAATTAAGAACAGCTGAAGTGACTGTCACTTGCAGACTAATGATTCCACCTCTCAAAGTTCATGACTTTACACCATTTCTGAGTCACCTGAAGGTTATATTAGTCTGCTTTGTAAGTGTGCTTGCATAAGTCTCAAGAGTTAATTTCAGATCTGAATTCCACATGAACCTCTTCACCTTGATTAAAAATAAATAGAATAAAATATTTCAGTTGCACAGTGATCATCTAGTCAAAGTAAGAAGTGAGTTTGGGTTGTTTTGTTCAGGGTCCTTTTTTTTTTTTTACTATTTAGGTTTTCTGCAGAAGCTCCCACACCAGAGATTTTTATCTCTGGTGGTGGCATGGAAGGGGGAGTTTGGGAATGCAAGAAAGGTGAAATTTGTAAGATAACAAGCAAAAAAGTGTATCAAATACTTGTAGAGTGGAGCAAGGGCTATAGTTATTGACCATTTAAGCAGATAGTTAATTCTGTGTTTAGTTAGTAGCTATCTGCTACTGTAATTGAAACATAAAATACCTCACATCTCAGACACCAGAAAAAATTTATTTAAGATGGAAAAGAAGTGTTTATAAACAGTGGGAGAACACAAGAAAGAGGCAAAGAGTGAATAAGTGAATAAGATGACTGCATCTTACAACTCCACTGCTCCTCTATATTTGGCAGTGAAACCAATAGAAGAAAAACGTCAATTTCCTTTAAAACAAATAGCTTTCATATGAATGTGAGAATACTAATTTAAAGTATTTTTTGATTCAGCCACCTCCACAGCACTCTGTTTACTCTGAAAGGAAAAAACGAGCAGGGGCAATGTGCAGGACAAACCAATGGGGGCAACTGCCTTGGTTCAAAGTGCAGCAAATGGTTGACTCCAAACTGTTTTAACTACAACAAAAAAATCCATTTCAGAGTGAACATCCACCTGGACAGCTCCCTCATCACCCTTCACACCCTAAGAGCTTTCCAGAAAAAAGGCAGCAAGGCTTAGTGATTAGGCATTATTAGGATGAAATTCTAAGGAAAAAATTAAACAAACCACAACTACCTTAATGAAAAAAAAATATATTTTTCATAGTTTAACTACAGATGCCAGCTGTCTGTCTGGCCCTCTATTTGTCAGTTTAAGTTTATGAAAATACATCTGGGAAAGGCTCATTTGGACACAGGCAGTTCTCTGAGTATTTCACCAGTGCCAAATTTGCTCTCTCATTTTGTCTTTTTTGCTGTCTGTGCCAGTGTAAGACAAACATCCTGGCAGTACTGAGCACTTAAGGGAAAACATAAATAATGCATTTACAATATGTAAACCTGTACAGATAAATGAGAAAAACTGAAAGCCATAACATGTTTAATTAATGATCAAGAGACCCTAGAAGCAAACCTTATGCACATCCTGTAATTTAAATACATTGCTTCTTAATCCTAAATTTACTTTTTTACAGTTCTGGATTGAACCATATGCAATTAACTATTTATTTATTTTAGCTTAAGACTGGTCAGTATGTTGAATGTTATTGTGTGAAGCTCTCACATACTATGAGTTTAGCGGAAGAATGTCTAAAAGATCCATTCCCTTTAAAGGATTTCATCAAGGAAAAATTTCCGAAGAGCTACAGGCTTCTTTCTAGGACAGCAGTCTCAGAAGACATTTGTGCTGTTAGGCTCAATCATTTGAAACCAAAAAAAAGACCCTTTGGAAATACTGTACAACCTGCTGGTGTTGTTCCCCAGGGAGTTCAGGACTGGAAGGGGAAAGTCTGTTTTGTTTTAAGTAACAGTAACAGGTGGGAGACTGAATATCTGTTAAATCAGTTTATCAGTTATCCACTCTTCATAAGGACACACAAGACCTGGCTCTGAGAAAACTGGAAACCAAACAGAAAATGGGACCCATCTCTGCATGAATGGATGGATTAACAGAGAAACAGCATCACTGCAGGTATTAAGGAATACCAAAAGTCCACCTGGGAAGGCTTTTTGCTGTCAACTTTTAAAAGTGTCATGTTAAAGAAAGAGCTTGGGTGACTGGGAAAAGAGAACAATAGCAGGGTAATAAAGTTATTTACAGAAAGTGTGTGCTTAAATGTAAAAGAACATTTCTGTTTTAGTACAACATTCCCAAGTACTGGGTTTACATTTTCAAATTCAAATGTTTTCAGGATTGAGGTTATTTGATGTGGAGCACAGTCCCAGTGGTTGAAAAACAACAGGTGAACATCTCATGTCTTTTATCTTCTAGATATTTTACCATAACTAAACGTGTGTGGTAAATGACAGGCCCCCGATATTGCTGCCTTTCTTTTTCCACCTCAAAAAGGACAGTGCAAATATGATTACTAGAATTTCAACAACAAGCCTCTTTTCATTATTACAGTCAGTACCTACACACGGACTGTAGAGCTTGAGAGCCAGGTGAGAAAAGCTGGGCACTGAGCAGTCACAGTGCCTTTACCAAAACCTGCCTCCCAGCTGGTGATTGCTCATCCTCCAATTGAGAAATGATCTTTCTGCTCATCCAAACATAGATTAAACTGAAATCAAACCACAGATTGTCCTCTCACAGTTGTAGCAGTTGTGTTCCACCAGATACCATTTCGTACTATCTGCAAAATCCATCTGCCAGTGCTTTCTCCCATTAGACACTCATCTGACTGGATGAGTCTTCTGTCA
The DNA here is from genome assembly GCA_013400775.1 of Chaetops frenatus. Taxonomy (NCBI): domain Eukaryota; kingdom Metazoa; phylum Chordata; class Aves; order Passeriformes; family Picathartidae; genus Chaetops; species Chaetops frenatus. The sequence goes on from VZTR01032150.1 coordinate 971,724, forward strand.
AAAATTAAATGTTTGGGTTTTTTCCTTGCCACGTTAGACAAAAAGGCTGTGCTACACAAGGACAAACACCATGTGCTGGTGTATTTCATTTGGAAACCTCCCGGCATCTTTTTATTACTTATTAGCGTTCATTATCTCATTGCCCTGCAGAATTCAGAAGAAATGATACTCCAAGTTATTTAATATGTGGAGAGAGTGCAGGCTTGTACATAAATGTATAAATAATATTATGTATTAATCTAAAACTGCCTCTCAGTACTACATGTGAAACCCCAAAACACAAATGAAGAAACAACATCCATCCCAAGAGCTCACAATGCCACAAAGTAGAGCCCAAGGTGTTCAAACACAGAGGACTCATTAAAAATACCAGTAATTGCATAAACACACAAGATGAATTCAACTGGAAATGGGGGTTTCAGAGCCTTTAGTAGTCACTTACAGCAATATCTAAAGGCTTTCAAACATGACATCAGTATTTCTTCCCCAAGGAGTAACTGGGATCATCCTTTCCTTCTACAAGATGCCTAAATTTTCATGGCCAGGTCTCCTGAAAGCCCCCAAATGCTGAGTCTAACGAGGTGATTATGTGCTAAAAACCCATCGAGTCTGTGTTCCATTGTGTTTCTAACACAGAGGGGTACAGAACGTGCCTGTCTATGCATATGCAAATGCTTTCCAGAACAGAGAGCTTTGGCTTTCTCCTGGCTAGGTATGTGTGTTTGCATGCACAGAATTTTAATTTCCTGGGGTTTTATTACCACCATCAGTTATCGTGCTCCAGCAGTGGCTGGAGAGACTGATTTATTCTCCAACGCCCTTGGCTGGGTATTGTATATCGACTGGTGCTGCTGTCATAAATATATTTGGGTGAAGGACTGTCTCCAGTTCCGTGGGTAATACTAAGCAGAGTTAAGGTTTCAAGTGTCACATACAAGTGGGTTTATTTCTACTGCAAGAAACAGGCAATTATTATGGCCCATTGAGCTCAGATTAAGCATTTCCATCAAAAAAAGAAAAAGAGCCTAGTGCTACAATCCTTGTAAAGCTGTAAATGCAAATGGGGACCATCTCATCATCCATAAAAAATAATCTATAGTTTTATAGGCTTTTCTCCCTCTCCTTTTCTTTTTGCCCTCAAACTAGCAACATATTCCAAATGGGATCATTTCATTGAGACAAGGAAAAGTAGAAAATCCCCAAAAAATAAAAGAAAAACACTTTTAGAGATTTTTACATTAAAACACTTTGTAGGCAATTATTTCCTTTTGCAAAATGGTTCCTTTAACCAACTAAGAAACGTTAAAGTCCAGTTTTCACCTTTTCTTAGCTTCAGGATAAGATATGTTTCTTCATCAAGATTTTCTTTATTGCTTGAACAACACTGTTACCTGGAAAACACAGGGGTTTGGGTTTTTCTTTGGGTTGCTGCAGATCACAGAGACAGATATGTGCCCAAAATGGCCCCTGGCTCCCTGAGAGTATTCAAGGAAACTTGTGCTGCTGCAGCATAGCCTGCAAGTTCTTCCTTTTCCAACATCCCTGAGAGTGAAATCACTGCAGGATGGCACAACAGCAGCCAGCACTGCAGCTTTCCCTGCTCACATCCTGTGACACTGTTCATTCCCTGTTTCTCAAACACCATTTGGGAACTGTAGCTCTTTGCTGTGACCTTGGGAAAAGTACAATGCAGGCAAGGACAGTGCTGGGTTTAATTTGGATCCACACTCTGTGACCAACCCTTGGATATTAAGGCTCTGGAAACTACCTGACAGAGGACTTCAATATAAATTACAAAAGTGGTCTTGAAGAAAGTATCTTTTGCAAGTGCTATTCCAGAGAAACACTTGTGTGGGAAAGCCTCAAGATGGAATTCTTGATGTATGCTCTGCATGGAGCAATCCCATGAGAAACTTGATCTATTCAAGCATTCAAATATAAACTCCTTTTATACATAAAGGACTGGCCATAGTGCATTTTATTTAATTTCCCTGCATAGCACAGAAAATATTATATGGAATAATCTGAAGGCAAAGACAATGCACTACAAAGAATAAATGGTCACTGTGAAAAACGTAATTAAAAATACTGTGATGTTAAAGCAGCAAGCAGTATAGAATTGAAGTCTATTATCTTACAATGCAAACAGGCCCAAACCAAGCCTGGCATATTACAGGTGTTACCCTATTCACTGCAGCACAAATAATTCTTGTTTCATAAGCATATCGTTATTAAAAGAATTTACTCCTGTAAAATCTTGCACCTTTGGGGAAGAGGGTTTTAAGTTTCTATGCAGAAAAAAAAAAAAGAAATGCAGATAATGGCATGAATACCAATTAAGTGATAAACTCTGAAGCTACTGTACAGGATGAAGAAATTGGAGATACCAATTAGTATCTGAGTATCAGGCACTGCTGAATTCTGAGGGTCTGTATTACCCAAATAAGGCAATAAATCTGATATGCTGCATAACAGGTTTTTTTGAAGTAAGGATCATGGACAGAGATGAGAACTAAAAACTATAGGCCAATAATGTATAGTAAAATTAAAACAGAGTTTAAGTAAAAACTGCACTTTACCCAGATTTTTTTCTAGAAAATTACTACAAGCCTGGTAAGGAGGCAGGTAAGGACTCAGAAAGACACTTCAAGGCAGAGGAGAGAACAGCAGCCTGACAATGAGGATATCACTGGAGACAGGCATAGATTTCCAGACAATTACCAAAGCCAGTTATGTTCCAAATTGCTCCTATAGACACGGCCTGGGTGCTATCAGCAAACATCTGCAATCCTACTCGCTGGGCTTGTGTGCTGATAAAAACAAGTCAAGTTCATTCACTCACCGATGCCTGACAAATTACAAAAAAACCAAAACACAGCTTTTATCTGGCAGATCCACATTATTGGCTGGAGAGGTCATTACAGGAGGAACTGGCCTGAGAAACCAGATATTGCCAGGTCAGCAAGAAGCCAATGAACTGACAGATATCCACTTTCATTTCTCCCCTTCCTCAGAGTTGCCCTTTTTCCAATTAAAACAATAATTTTCAGAGTGTCATAAAGTGAAAGGCTATGTGTGGGTGTATAGGTATATTTATATATGTAAAATAGTTTATTTTATATGAAATGATCCAAAGCATACTAAATGGTTATTTTGCAGTAAGTATTAGCCTCATAAATCAATCATCAGTAAATTGATCTGCAAAAGTTATTTTATTCATCTGCTGATAAAAAAGGAAAACCTTAGAGTGTTTAATATTAACAACAATTTCTATATTCTAAGTATTTCTGTATTTCAATATTCTAGGATTGCTTTTAAACTGAGAGATAATTAATAGTATCCAATTATACTGTAATTTAGTTGGTTAATCAAGCTATTGATTTCTTTTTTTTTCCCTTTTGTTATTGGTTTGGGTTTTGTTCCCTTACAGACACAGACGTGTACTTGATATACACATTCTGGTCAGTAAAATTTGAATGAAAAAAAGAGGTAAAGACCATGAAGTGCATTTAAAATGACAGTCTGTTCTTATGTATGACTCTGCCTAAAACTTGACCTTTTGGTGGATAACATGATTCCTTATGAAACACACACATGCTGCTTATCTTTAAGAGTTTCAAGGTTGTGAATGCAAGATGAAAGTTGGTATCCACATGTTTTCAATAGGACAATAGGGGTAATTTAAGGCATTAATGACATTTAGATACCCTTCTGTTTTGCACTGGAAATGCAGTGTCAGGTTCTGTGCTTGCACACGCAAATCACAAATCAAAACACAAGCCTTGTACCCTGTGCCACACTTATCGGGGGCTTTTTGCTCTGAATCTTTTGAGAGAAGCAGAAGTTGCCATTGCTGCACTAATTTATCAAGTTGTGGACTCTGCAGGTGAGATTCTTTCCCTGGAGCACAGCAAAGACACATAGGAATTAGGCTTTTGTGAAGTTTAGAGAGTGAACTTCACACCCTGTGTGTGATGCTCAGTAAATTCGCCCCAAATCAGGACTGTGTTCTCTTTGGTTTGTAATCAGTGAATGAATTAGTCCCAGAGAGTAAATCATGTCTGTCCCTCCTGCACTGGGGGAGGGCAGTTCTTACCCTCACAGCTCAAGCCCAGCCTGGCTCTGCACCAGGGTTCACTCCCTCTCTCCATCACACAGCTCCTCTGGCCATTTCTGTCCGTGCAAGAAGCTTGAATCAGCAGAAAGAGCAGGCAGAAACTTAATGAGCTCTAGGACCAAGCCTGCCATAAGGAGCTTTTTACACAGTTTTTTACAACTCAGATAATGTTCCTCAGTGGAACTGTTGGTTGTACAAGCAGGCAGAATGTTTGGCTCTCAGAGCCACAAACCAATCACTTTGGAAAGCTGTTGATACTCACCCGAACCCCATGTAAAAAATCCTGTTTTGCTTCTGATTTGTACTGTAAATCTTACTTCCCAGAGGCAGTACTTTACCCTTGCTTACACCAACAGAATTGCAGAGGAACTCTACTGAAATGAGTAGCTTAGGTTTTGTGATTTAAAGAAGAGTAAAAGTCTTCTGGCAGTCAACTGAAGAATAAATCCTGTTCCTTACATTTACAAAATTGCTCATAGATTCAGTATGTCTCAGAGTATTCCAGAGATGTGGCAAGACAGAGCAAATGCTTCTGGTGCTTACACCCTAGGATCATAATGGAATAACTTGCAGGAGTTTTCCAGGTTCATGACACAGGTAAGAAATCACAGATATCATTTTGGACTGGATGACCTTTAGAGATCCCTTACAAGCCAAGGCAAAACCAGTAAAGGCCAGCACAGTGTGAGCAGTCACACCCACAGTGCAGTTGCTCTTAGCCAGTAACGCAGCCCCAGAGCTGGGGGTGACCACACGTGAGCAAGCCTGACACTGTCCCACATTACAGCTGCCCAGGTATGAGTTACACCTGCTTCACTCAGATCCATCCACACACAGAGCTCAAGTAACTCTGCATGCCCTTGCTCAACCTAGGAGCTGCACGTTGAAGAAATTGTTTTCTGAAGAGTCCAGGTTCTTTTCCTTCCTGGGGAGCTGTACCTTTCACACCTTGGCAGTATTTAACTGACCCACCCATTTGCCCGTGGCTACCAAGTGAAAAAATCTGTGGCAAAGCCAAAGTTTCTTGGAGTCTGCAGCATTGGCATCCTGAGAGGAAAGTGTTTTATTCTGCACAATAGGCACAGCCAATAACTACACAGGGAAGGAAGGGCAGAGTACCTTAATCTCCTCTCCTAAACAGCTTAACTAACTATAGATGATGCAGTGCCTCGCATTCAATAACTACTCAGTGCTTTGACTTGTTCCAGGAATGCATTACAGAGACTGTCAATAAACTTTAATTAGCAATATATTTTTAGTGGCAGTGCTACAGCTTGCTGCAATGAAACATTTCTCCCAAGAATTTCTAAAGCTTTCCTAAAAGAAACCTTGACACTTAATAATGAAAGACATTTAGAGATTGTCATATAACAGCATCCATTGGGGCACTGTATCCTTCTCACTCAGAAGTGGTAAGGTTACCTTGAACAAGTAAGTCTCATTTAAAATATCCTTTACCTATCTGTTAAGAAAATGAACAATCATTGGTGAAAATCAAGTGCAGCTGACAAAGTTAAACGCTTTCTTTCACCTTTTAATGAGACCACAGCAATGGCCTTACTGTCCTAGAAATAGCAAAGCAGAGGGAAACATTTAAAACTTGTGTATGTGTGTGCAGCTGCATGCACAGCCAGGCTCATTTTGCAAACCAAGTGTCACGTTCTTCAATGACCTCCAGGATAACAAGCTTGAAATTGTAGCTTCCAAACTGTGCTGTGTCTATGCCTTCTGAAATCATTGCAATGGCATGTGGCATGCCATCCTCATGCATGAAAGCACTGCTCCCAGCTCCTCCAGAAAACTTTGTGATGAGCTATGATGAGGTGAGGTCAACTGTGACCTGAAACCCTGAATCCCTTGAGAAGGCAGAGAGAAATCTTTTACTATATAAACATGAAAGATCTAAATACCATCTCTTTTTGCAATAAATGTAGCCTCTTTTCTTCTTCATGTAACTATAGATACCTTCATTTTTCTGCCACACCTTAGCCCAGACTGAAAGTCATCAAGGACAAAGAATTCCATCTACAAGTTTTCTCACATTTATCTACAGCTCTATGTATAATAGAGATATAGGTATAATAGAGATGGAGAGAGGGAGAGAGATCCATCTCTTCTACCTGCATATGCATCTGTGTGTTTCCAGTACAGGAGGGAATAATCCAAACCACAATATTAATGATTCATTCCAACATCACCTAACAATACACATGATCAATATAATAACTGCACACACCATTCAGAACATTTCACCTTCATTTGCATGCAGGTAACACTCCCAGTGTGGAGGCCTAGCCTGTGTGTTCAATACACCACAGCTGTAGCCTCAAGCAAGTGTCATTTACTCAGTGCTTTTCATTCATTTCATTTCCAGTGCTTAGAACAATCCTGTGCTGCTTTTACTCCTGAATTTCTAGAACTTCCTACACCAAACTTCACAATGAGATAAACATGCAATACTACAAAAAAGTATTTTGATCTGCATATTATTTATTTTTGTCCTTCCTTTTCCTCCCAGAAATGCTGTATTAACATACATGAAGAAGCAAAGTGAAGCCAGGGCCTTGAGGTGAGCCCCACACCTGCAGGAGTGGGCACATTACCTGAGAGGTGTTGGGTCAGGCTGCTCTAACTGAAACCCACCCCCTGTTCAGCCAGCTTGTTGTGACCCCAAACAACTCCTCTCACTCAAACAGGAATAAACAAAGTACCAGCAGAAATAACTTGGAGCTCCTCAAAGCTCTGGTGCAGGTGGCCCTCGAGGAGAACTGAGAACAGGAGAATTGAAAAGAGCAGGACCAGTGCTGTGGTGTTCTGTGTGGTTACTCAGGTTCATCACAATCTGGTCCAGTGGACCCAAGATGCAAACAAACTCATTATTTTAAAGCTAGGGAGCCTTCAGGTGTGACACATTTTTGAGCCTAGGATTAGTTTATGAGATAAAACGATTTTTAGTGCTATGATGCAGAAGCCATTGTAGTCTGCTAACTACCTGAAACACCGAGATCAATTTTGAGAGTAAAACATCAATTACTTCACTTACTGAGACAGGATAAGCAGCAATTAAAAGGGTAGGGAATGCTGCTCTGCATGAGGTTACTTGCCTGGTTTTTCAGTATATCACAGCAATTGTTTTGATTTCTAATTGTGTCTAGAGACTGGAATTCAGGCCTTTTACACCTCAGTATGCACATTCTGAGTCGGGGTTGTCTCATTACTTAGAGAAAAAATCTTGATGTGTCTCAAACAGGCACACACAATTATAAATAACAATTAATTTCCACTGTGGAAAGATACTTTTGCTTAAGAATTATGACCTGGGCTCAGCTACACTGTAATACCCATCATAGACAAATAAGTCTAAACTATGGCATTTCTGGTATTTAACACCCACCCTTACATAAAGAAATAAATCCTGCAGGAGCCAAGAAAACACAGCCTTCCTCTTGCAGCTGCTGCATGGCATGAAGGTCTCTGGACTGTGAAAGTTTAGGAAGGCCATGAGATAGTCCTGGGAAGCCTGGAAACAACAAGCAAGTGTCCAGCCCAGGAGGGAAAGAGCTGCTGTTTCCTAACACCAAGCAGCAGCACTGGCAAACCTGGCACAGGTCACAAGCAGCAAGAGCTTCACATAGGTGCAGAGACAGCAAAATCTTATTTAAGTGACCAAACAGGTCGCTTAAAAGGTATCTTGCCATGCCTAGAGCTGGTTACAAACCCTATGATAGAGACATTTGTTCATCAGATTTGCCAGACCAACAACAATGGAAGGTTCTGCAGCGAGTGTTCTGCTCAATAATGCCCAGATAATAATGCTTCAGCTGCTGAGCTCCTGCTGTGATGGGTTTTTTAGGGAGCTGAACCTTCCAAGCAATCCAGGCACCTGACTCAGGTTCCCAGAACCTGCAGCTGTTCTCTGCCAATGGACAGGGAGAGAGCTGGAGACCCCAGCTCACAGAGATTCAGTGGCTCTAAAGCACCCACATGGTAAAGCTCTTTATTTAAAGCTCCATTTTAAAAAGTGTAATTTAAAAAAATTACTTCCATTCTAAATAAAGACAGAAGTCTGTTCTACAACATCCCATTTTCCACAAAATTGGATATTTTCCCCCCCATTTTTTCTTTGTATTTTTTTCCTTTTCCCCAGTCTGAGCTCTCACTGTACCTCTGGTTGTTGATGAAGATGAAGCCCTCTTGTAAAAATGGGAAACCTCCTTCTAGACTCTAACCTTGGCAAGTGTGCAGCAGTGTGACAGATGCAGACTGTCAAGAGAGCCACACTTCTCACTCAGTGCACACTGCCCATGCTAGTCAGGGGCAATAACTCATTAAAATGACTGCACAGCATTCTTTACTGAATAAAGCCAGACTTAAAATACATCATGGAGATGTCTTGGGGTTTTTTCCAAAGCCCTTCATTTGATTCCTGAAACAATGTAATTCATATGTGTACGTTTAGCAACCTGGAGACTTGGGACTAATAACACTGCAAAGAAAGGGAAAAAACCATCAACCAACTTCCACCTGCCCAAGTCGGATAGATATCAATCATGAGAATTCTCTTTACCCAAAGGGAATAAAAAAATACCTTGATCTCATGAAAACAACAATTTCTGAGCATCTATTAAACAGATTTTTTAATTTCCTGCATATTTTATAGTGGTTCTCAGTGCTGCTCGATTCCTGGAGCTGGATCTCCTGAGTAAGCAGTATTTGACCATATCTTACAGTGTGTGTGTGTGGTTTGCATTCTAAGGCTGGGGCCAACATTGATTTTATTTCCTCTTACTATTTTGTAGTTATTAGACTGCAACAAATTTTTCCTAAGTATGGATTTAAATATGGAAGCCAAAATGGAAAGGTACTGCATCTGTACTACATTGGTATATTTGTCTTTTTTTTTTTTTTTTTCCCCAAACGAATTGTTTACTGTTACAGTTAGAGGGGAGATAACTGTGTGCTTAGTTTATGTACCAGCTCCTCTAGAAAGCCAAGGGAGACTTTGAAACACTGAAAACATCCATGGACTGCTGGTCTGGCCTTGCCTTGCACCTCAGCAGCTGTTTTCTTTTTGCTTTACAAAGAGCAGTGTTGCCACCACCTATCTTTAGGACACAAGAAACTGAAAACATACACACAAAAAAGCAAAAACCAAACCAAACAAACTACAAAACCAAACCTACCGAGAAAGAAAGAAAAAAAGGAAAATATTTTTTCTTAAAGCAAGTCAATAGCATAAGCAAAATGGGGGAGGGGGTGTGGGAAAGGATTGATATCCAAGTCCATAGACATTGTAATAGAAAATGGATTGAGTGAAACACAAAATAAAGCAAGGAAGGAGCTGTCTGCATTTTAAATAGCTGTGCTATTATTATCTAAATATCCATCTCCATGAGAAATAAGACAAACTTGGCATTTCACAGGGAGAGTGGGGAAGGAAAACTACTCACTTTCGGTTTTTATTTGATAGTTCTGAACTAATTATATAAGAAATATGTCTATAATCACTTCTTTTTGAGAAGAAAATAAGTTCAACTGCTATCTAGGTATTAGAAAAAAAGAAATAGTAAAGGTTTCATACATTCTTGTTGTACATGTCATGTTCCAGCTTCAGTAATGTGGAATGCCTGGGGCCCAGAGAAGAAGAGAACTATTCTTCATTACCAGGTTATATAAAATCCCTCTCCGATGTCTGGAATTATTTTCTAAAAATGAAAAAGAATACTGCAGTCCATTTTCACTGCATTTTACTCCTTGTAGTGCTCAATAACCAAGTTTCAAAACCCATTTCTCCTCTGTAGTTCAGAGGCAACAAGGAAGACACAAATAGTGATGGCCAGACAGGTGAGAAATTCCCCTTCCTGCTGAGCCTCGGTACTCAGCTCTTACCCAGCTGAACAACCCCACCCTGGATCAGGATAGCACAGGTGAGATCTTCCTAAAAGCAGTAAATATCCTCCTGAACAAACTGCTGGCACCCTGTCACTCTCAAACAAGAACTAAACTGATTTTATGTGGAATACCAAGTACTGTGTTCTCGGGGAGCTGGAGTCGATTCCACCCTAGCACCAAGTGAATGAAACTTGGTTTTTCCTCCCCGAAAGAGCCCTCTCAGCCTGCAGACTGCAGAGCAGGTGGGTCCCTCCTCAGAGCATCCAGAGAGCTGCATTCCTGCTGCCCCAAACCCACAGCAGCTCACTCCAGCTCCCTGCCCTGCTCCCACAGCTCTCACCTGAGAAATGCCACCTGCACGGCTGCACTGAGATGGGAACAGGGGCACAGAACATTTCAAATATTAATGTATTACTGCTGACAAGCTTGACATGATTTCCCAGTATTTACAGGTTTCAAAAAGCTGATATTCCTCCCCTGTGACTGCCAGTAGAATATAGCCAGGTATATGTTACAATACAGTATTATTACAGAAAATACCAGTGGAAAAACATCTTAACCACCTATGTTTAGGTGTAAGGGCATCCCACAATACAAATAAATAGTACAAAACCCCACAAACAAATACCAGAGTGTACTGAGCTTAAGAATCAAGGCCTGTTTCAACATGAGAGCAATTCTGCTGTTAAATACCAAAAAAGTTGGACCACCAGTCAACAACCTCTCCCAGTGGTACCCAGCCTGTACCTGCCACTTGGCCTCAGCTCAAAAAGAAACAAGCAGGATGTCAGCAGAACTGAAGATCATTATGATGACTTTTAGTGCTCTGGAAATATTAAAAAAAAAGAAAAAAGAAAAAGCCAACCTTTCTTTTTTTACCTTGCAAGGGTCTGTATTTAAGAGACAAATGTGGCAAATCATAGGAGGGGAAAAAAGAGGGAACATTCTGCTTTCCTTTAATATCTAGATCATGTTAATTGATCCCAGTAGAGTCTCTCGTTGCCAGACTACTGCAATTAGCTCACCGATTTCTGTATTTGTATTATCTTGCTTCTGCTAATTACAGATGAAACAATCCTTTGGAGAAGGTTAAAATTCCCCTCTCTTTTCCTGGGGAAAAGCATTAACACCTTTTCAAGCACTTGGAAGTTTGTAAGACCTTCCAGGGTCACCATCTGCATTACAAGTTTTATTTTAAGAGCACAAGATAGGAATTTTTAAAGGCAATGATACTGTGCAAGGCAAGCAGAGACAGCAGCACCTTGTCAGTGCAGTTCCATGGAACAACCAGATTCCCACGGAAAAAGCATGGTTTTTCACCTGCCCAGTTCTATTTGCCATGGACTAAGTTTTAGCTACAGGTGAAAAATGAAAAATAAGGGAAAAAAAACAAAACCCCACCAAAAAAGCCCCACAAAACCCAAAAAAGTGTATGACAGAGCCTTAAGGTAATTCATTACCGGTAGCACAAATAATCCCTGAATAACAGAATGGTTTGGGTTGGAAGGGACCTCAAAGATCATCCAGTTCCACTCCCTGCCCATGGGCAGGGACACCTCCCACTGTCCCAGGCTGCTCCCAGCCCTGTCCAGCCTGGCCTTGGGCACTGCCAGGGATCCAGGGGCAGCCACAGCTGCTCTGGGCACCCTGTGCCAGGGCCTGCCCACCCTCACAGGGAACAATTCCTTCCTAAAATCTAACCTAGCTCTGCCTCCTGGCAGTTTAAAGCCATTCCTGCTTGTCCTGTCTCTGTTCAGGAATGGTCTGGAAGGATTTATACAAACCTATGAAATTATGTCAAACTGCTGACAGCCAAGGTAAGCATTTACAGAAGTTCCTCTGTTATGAAGATAACATGTTGTAACTTCACAGATGAGTGGTGGCATCTAATAATTTATCTGAGAGAAAAAAAACGGCATAAAGAGAGCATTGCTAGAGTCAGTTTGTTTCGACTAATGCCTTCAGGCTATCCATTACCACTTCAGTCTTAACAAAGTGTCTTCATTTTCCATAATATCGAGGGGTTTTTTGGCTTTTCGCCTCAAATAACCACAGTAATCTCAAAGAGAGGAGGGAAAACATCTGAACTCTTTCACTTAGACTTTACAGAATTATTCATAGCAGCTTGCAAGTCTACTGGGATTATTCAAAACTTGAAAAGAAACTCAATATTTCTATTCTAATATTGCATGTACAGCTCTCCAGCAATTATAAAACACACTGCTCAGTACTTTCTTTAACATAGGCTGGCTTGAAATTAATTGTTCTGGAAAGAAGTAAGTAGATCTCATTTACTGCTGGAACATAACTTGAATACAGTTTTCATGTTTTAAAATTATTCCCCAGTGGCCAAAAGAAATGAACAAAGTCTCAGGGAAGGCAAGGGTTTGTTCCACAGCAATTAGCTACCATCACAGAGCCTGAACTCGCCTCCTCTTTATTATTACTCCTATGATGGGAGGTGTAAAGTGAACTGTTAACACTTCACACAATCAAAAATAGGTTTAGAAAATACACACTGTACCATGCCATTCCTCCCAGAAAGAGATGCTATTAGCACCCAGGATGGTGGAATTGCATTCCCAACTCAGTCAACTTATATTTTGGTTATACTGCAGTATTTTTAAAGGAAAAAACCCTGAAGAACATGAATTCTATCTCCTACTTGCAAAGAAACAGAAAGATACAGTCTTTGCTCACTCAAGCAGCTCAAGCAGCCTAAAAACCATTTCAGGACTTATTGATCATGTATTAATCTAGTATTTAATTAAATTTTTCTATTGAAAACAAATACTTTGGAATACTTAGAACCCTTAGGATAAATTATCTCCTCAAGTTCATCCCTGCATTTGCATTGTAACCATGTAAGGAATCTTGTTTCCTTTGTCCCCTTAGTCCCCACAGGTATAATCAACATTAGGGAAGAAGAAGAAAAGCCCCATACAAACACTGGCTGATCATTTCCCCACAGCATAAAGAAAAAAAGGGAAACAGAAGATGTGAGCTGCAGCCTTGCAGTGCTGGCTTTTCTACAGCAGGGCCTTAAGCTGGGATGGCTGGACAATCCCTGCTCACACGTGCCCAGCTGCATCTCCAGAGTCCGAGGTGCTTCAGCAAGGCCATGCAGAGCTCCTAACCTGTCACAACAGTTGTTACCAGCACACTTTTAACAGGAACAGAAATATTTTTGTTTGCTTGCTATTTGCTTAAATAATTGTCCCCAAGTTTCTCTGCCTCAACAACTTCTTCAAAGGAAAAAAGCAAAGTGAGAGCAGCAAAGTGATTCTGTTCTTGAAAAACTCCCTAGATTTGCACATATAAATAGAGCCAAGTTCTATTGAAGAGTATCAAGACCTATAAAGTGTCAAAAGCTCAGTCCATACACAAACACTTTTATCTGAAAAGTGGCAAATATCTACATCTGAATCATAAAAAACCCCATCCAGAACTGGAATTAAAGCTGTCAATGATTTCCAGAAGGCAACTCAGAGTGATGCACAGATGGGTCCAGGTTCTTTCTCAGTGGTGAGGCAGCCATCCATTTCCCCTCTGATTGCTCAAACCCACAGAACAACAGCCCTTGGATGCCCTGAATGTTCAGCAGCACCAAGACTGGTCACTTGTCCTGCCCAATAAAAACAAACAATTGAGAAATACTGCTGACAAGGGATAAGGTAAAAAACCAGCAGTCCTGGCTCCTCTGCAGCTCTGCGTGGTCCTTTCCAAGCACAACAGGAAGAACCCAGAGCCCCAGGGAGAGGCAGGAGAGCACGACACACCTTTCTCAAAAAGCCACTGCCAAGGGGCTCCTGCACCAACCCTGCAGCCTCCTGATGTCCTCCACACAAAGCTGGGTCTCAACAAGTCAAGCCAACAGCAAAGTCGAGTCAAAATGACAATTAGCAGGCTCGTAGAGATAAACTGAATGATAAAAATTAAGTATAATAGTAGAAAAGTCAATACTTTAATCAGAACTGAAAGACTTAGTCCTTAATGTGACAAATGCTGTATTTTGGAGAGGATTCAGGTTGGTTTTATTAATAATAAGTACATGACCACTGAATCTTAACTACAGCCACAGGTCTGGCTGTACTGATATTACTAAAAATCTCTTCTTCCTCCAACCAACATCTAACACAGAGCAGACTGAAATTAGTAACCGTAGGCAAACATGGGCAGAAGTTAACCAAATTTGAATTCTCCAAGGCTCTGTTAGAAATAGTATTTTTCCCATCAGGTCTTTAAGCCTTTCTGAAATCCAGCTGATTTGCAGCACAGGTGGCTTGGTGGCTCACAATTCACCAGCGCTCCTTTCTCCTCACGGCCAACAGCGAGAGACCAGTGACCTGTGTGCAAACACACACAGTCAGCTGGTGAACCCGCACACATTTTACCAGTCACGGTTTGCTTTGATGAAAATGCACAGTTTCACAGGAATTTCAGGATTATGTTTTATAACCCGGCCGGGGTGCAGCGTTTGAGTGGCACTTAACGCGGTGTTTAATCAGGAAAATGACTGCGGCACTGCCCCATCAGGCTGCCTCCAGCGCTGCCTGCTCGATTTTTCCCCATAATTGCAGGATATACTTTATTGTGACAGGGGCCCGAGCAGTGGAATTCCAATATGCTATCCATCAGCTTCTCCATTATTGGATTAGCTGGATGTGGCATCATTACCGCTGCACTTTCATGCCTATCATTGATCGCGGCGTTCCTTCTATTTCACAATTAATGCAAGTCAGCTGGATTGATCAATCTTCTGATGAGTTTGAGCCACAGTCAATATATTCTTATGGCTCTGTGCTACTGATCTGTGTGTTTTATAGCTGTGCCTAAGGATTTATCATTCTGGCTACACATTTTCTTGGTGTTTTGGTTTGTTTTTTTTTTTTTTTTTCCTTTAGATACTTCTGCTCCCACCTTGCTGCCTACACCACAAAGTGTTTATGAATGACTCACATCGCATGAAAAAAGAGGGGGAAAGAAAGTAACTAAATTCATCACTGGAAAGAATTTTCTTTAAAAAAAAAATAAATAAATCACACTCATGGGTTGGCTCGGTAACAGCTGAATGTTGCACTTGAGAACACTGAACTTCCAAGTAATTGCAGAGATTTCATTTGACTGCAAGTATTTTCATTCTTTGTTTAGACTGGCAGCAGGTTCATGAGATGTGGAAATATGTTAACAACTCGATTGTTCATATTTTTCTAACACCGTGATAGCTCTAATCATTTTTGAATCCTTGCTCTTCTTTTAGAGGATAGGGAAGTGTGCAGGAAAATCTCTCTCTTCACAGTGAGAGGGAGAATGAAATGTTGGGCATTAGGAGAAACAGTGAACCACTATATCTGCTTAACACCACTCTTCTGCTACCCTGTGCCACAAACATTCTTATCCTTTTCTGTCATTTTTCTTTACAGAGGAGAATAGAATTGCATTTTCTAATAAAACAGACTGTACACAAAAGTGCAATAATATACTTCTGAATATTCTTTCTAAATGTGTCTTTTTCTCTGCCTACTACAGAATCAATGCCAGTACTTTTTAATGTTCATAAAAATATGTGATTAAAAAAAACAAACAAAAAAACAAACACACACACAAAACCAAAACAAGAAAACAAAAACCCAAACAAACAAACAAAAATGAAAAACCCAAACAAAAAGATCACCAAACACAAACCAAACTAAACCAACCTGAAACTTGAGAGAGCCACGTTAATGCTGGTTCACTACTATAGTTCCATGTCCATTCATCTTCATCCCAGCCTGATCACCGTTATAAGAAGCCTCAATTAACAAAAGATGCCAAATTTAAATATAAGAAAACGAACTGAAAGTTGGACAAGGAGTAAAGAATGTTAATGAATGCATTCAAGTTACAGTTTGGGCTTTCTGGACTGGTTTGCACACAGAACACACTCATTAGATGAAGAATAATTGCTTTTTTTCATCATTCTCTCTCATCTGGTTGCCAAAGTCAGGACTGGTGAGAACTACAAGGTATTAGTAGTGACAATTACACTGTGATTTTGTGACAGTGACACTTACCTTTAAATACCTTGTTTTGTCTTGAGGAATCTAAATTTGTGGATAAAAGCCACTTAAAACTGAAATCTTTTTACACTTTCTTCCAATTTAAAAAGGAAAATAACCCCTGAACCATTTTTTTCTGTAAGCCCTGAAAATACCACCAACACAAGAAGAAAAAGAAGCTCACTGCCTGACAAGTGGAAATGCTCTGTTAAATATAAAATTAGTTTTATTCAAAGTAAGTAATGTGTTCCCTTCAACATCCTGGCTTTGAAGAGAGCAGGCATTTCAGATTATCCATCCATAATTCAGTCCCACTGAACGGGCTCTACCTAAACAATTTTCCATTACATTCCCAGGAAATTTGGAATATAAAAGACAGAACTTGTACCTTAAAGAGGAATAATATAACACAACATTGAGCTGTTAGAGAGCTTTCAAAAGCACTTGGAAAACCAAGGAGCAACCCTTTCCCATCAGTGCCAGGCAGACAAGGATCACTGCTGGAATCACTGGTTTTCTCTGTCAGGCATAACATGGAATAAAGAAACATGCCAAATCATTGGAACTCTATTTAAGTCTTAAATTAGTTCATAAACCTATATTTAGGCTGCCTACATATATGGTCTGGATTTAGAAATGCAGAGCAGAGCAAATCTTAGCAAGTCACTGTACCTAAAAGCACTCACATCTTTCAAGAATCAGGCCATTATATTTAGATGCCTAATTATGGGTGAAAGATTTGAACAAACTTAGCCTAGAGAATTTTAGCCTAGATAAGTGCATATTGCATCACAAAGGTTTTGAAGTTGCTTTCAGATATGATACACTATGGCAGAGAGTTCTTATTCATGTAAAAGTAGGAAAAAAAAACCCCTGTTAATTATAAATATATTACAATTTAATATGCTGGGTGCTTATAGAGAAAAAAAAAACAAACGCTATTTCTGTTAAGAAGACTACAGTTATTTTAGCTGCAAAAGGAAACTAATTAACATCCTATTTAATCCTATTACCAGAAGATTTACACTAAGCACAGAAACTTTTCTGTTTCAGGAAAGTTGGCAATGAGATATCAAATAAAGACAACCCTAAAAATAAGGTAATAATTATGCTGAGTGTGCAAATAATTTTCAATGTCTCCCATATCTTGGGGTTAATTTTACATCACACCATATTTCACAGTATATGGGAGAGCAACCCCAAATCTTGCAACTAAAAGATGAAGAATGAATTTTTAAAATATAACTCTAAGTCCACTCTTGGAGGAAAGCACGCTATTATTTTGTATTTTCAAGAGGGAATCAATTTCTAAATTGTCCCCAGATGACTCAGTCTGCTGGGCAAAACGGATACCAAAATGTTTTGGTTCTGACACTGGTGTAGTCTATTGGAGCCTCATCAGCCTTTCAAACAGAATCTTCTGTTTTTCTGAACGAATTCTCTTTTTAGGAAATGATGGCTCCACTTTGGCCTCTTGGTACTGCACAGATCCCTGCAGGTTTGCTTCCACGGAAAAGCTGAACTTGATAAAAGTCTCCATGAGCACCAGGAGAGGCTGAGCCCATTTCCTCACCTGGACACACAAATCACTGGGGGTCAGGTGGGCTCTAAAAACAGAGCAGGAATGCAAAACTTGGGTCTTTCCCTGTTGCTGCCTGTATTTTTGTGGATCACTTGTGCAAATGTATTTATGTTTCCAGGAACTTAACAGGAAAAAAAACCCAAACAAACAAAAAACAGATTAAAAACCACCACCAACAACAAAAAAACCCACCCAAAAAAACCAAAAACCACATCCAGAATACTAAAATTCTAACCTTGCTGTGATTTACTATGTTTGGGATGTGTTTGCTCAGTTCACAGTCTTTGCAGTAAAACCAGGAAGGGCATCAGGAATTTAGATTGATATGAATTCAACATAATTTCCAGGAAAACCCTGCATGGCTACACAAACTAAAATTCCATCCTCAATTACTCTATCTCTAAAAACCCCCAAAACCAAACATTTCATATAACCATAAATCCTTACTTGTCTTTTACAGTAAAACTAACGAACCATATATTTTTGCTTTCAAATTTTTTTTATGGAAATCACAGAAAAAGAACACTGCAGGGATTATATACAAAAGAAACAATCCCTTCCCTTGGGCCTAATCTTGTGGATTTTTAGTTTTTGCATAGGCCAAAGGCAGAGTCAGAATGCACACCCAGGCAGCTCAGATACCAGGATACACACACTCACCCTCTGCTCCTAAGACTCCCCAAAGAAATGCTCCTTACTTTCTCCAAGGAAATGACAAGTAATTTATGAGGTAATACACACAAATGCTCCAAGCCCAAGAAAACACAGCTTTCAAATAATGCAAAGAAACTTCTCTCTCTGAGGATTTTAAAGGTATTGCCAGGTTCTCTGGTGCAGAGGTATAGTATAAATACTATAAAATGCAGTAGAAAGCATTAAGCAACACATACTTCCTGCTGAATTATAGATGTAATCAAAATGAGCAAATACATAACATCACTCTTCACCATGCTTGTCTTCCTAGAGAATTTAAGCTGAAGCTCCAGCTTTTGTGTTCCCTGGGCTTTACACTCTCTCCATTGTTTACCTAAGAGATTCTGAGTTTCATAACATGCCATAGCACATCATAAAAAAGGTATAAACCTGGACATTTCTCTTGAAAGTCATACATCAAGTCTCCACCAACACCAGCCCCAGGAATTGATTTTGATTCCAGCATATATGTGTATTTCATTGCTCATGTTTCAACGCCATGTTAAATATTTACTTTGCATCTTTCTAATGACAGAGCCGGTGTCATTAAATCAGAAAGCAGAGTTCTGTTATGGAAATTGTAATCATTACAGCTTGACCTAAAACTGCTAATGCAGGCTTTTCTGTCGTCTAATTTTGCAGACAGAGAAGCAGCTTCCTGTGGCTCACTGATCCTGACAATACCCTTAGAACAATTCCCATGATTCCCTCATCATGGACAGATATCATTTCAACAGATGTCAAGAACAGCTAAGTGCACTTAGGCCTATTTGTTAAATTCCTAGGGGGAGGTAGATTGGCGAAATTCATTCTGTAATTAAACCGCATATTTCTTTCAAGCTGCCTCTTCCCTCTTCCCTTCATAATCCCTCTGCCTTGCATCAAATCATTTAGGCACTTATTGGCCACAATCAATACACTGTGAGATCCATTAATTTGCTCCCTGGGAGGTTTGCTGGGAAGAGGCAGCGGGGCTCTGCCAGCATTCCGAGGTGTTCCTGCAAACCCACCGTGGCCACCGAGTGGATTTATGGCAATTCCACCCCCTGTGCCCACAGCTCTGGGCTGCAGCCAGACCCCAGGAACGGGATGGGAGTGGGAAACACTGAGTGCAGCACCTAATGCATCACCTAATGCTCCCCAGTGCTGCACAGCCCTGTCCCTGCACTCAGAAGTGCAATTAAACCCCAGCTTCCACGTGCTCGATGCCCCTCGTGCCCCACTGCAGACTGGGGAATTGGGATTGGAGAGAAACACTAACGAGGGTTCTCATCAACAGAGATGGGCTTCAAACATCTTCCACTTACATCTTCTCTCTTGCCTTTTAGCTCAAGACATCCTCCTTTTACTGAATATGGTTGAATTTTTGGTTTTATTCTCATAAATGGTGAAACCATCCATTTATTTTTTTAGAAAGAGTATATATACTAAATTCTAAAATCAGCCCATGTTTCATTTTTCAGGATATACTGTTGCATTATATATTTATAAGCAAATATATAAACCAGGTCCTGAACGTGTAACTGTGAAACTGAGGACTTACAAGTGCCAACAAGAAACCATATTAAAGGCTTCATAAACCCCAAGCATGCAATATGCTGGGAAGCTATCAATACATGCAACAAACAGGGTGTCATTTGCAATTAAAATTGTATTTGTAGAGAAACAAGGACAAAAATTCTACACACAGACTACTGATGTGGTATGCTAACTTGGGAAGGGAAGAAAAAGAAATACTAAGGCTTAATTGGATTATTTTGCTGCAACTGCAAAAACAATCAGACAAACAAAAATTCCATCTGCTATTATATGTATTTAATTTTTAAAGCAGTGAGCTAATTGGAAAGTATTTTTGTCCATTTTATAACTGATAGGATTGATAACTTTCGGATTAGCAAACTCTGATGTCAGTGAGGTTCTGCTGGCAGTTTGAGCTGATTTTCTGTGACAGCAGGAGGAAAAAGGGCTGTGTGGGGTGTGGCTGGAGGCTGCTCAGACCCTGAGGAGGCTGCAGAACACCAGGGCAGCTGCAGGCAGGGAGAGAGGAGAGGATGGAGCTGTGGCAAAGCCCAAGCAGACTCAGCAGCACAGATGTTTCAGAAGCTCTGCCGTGGCCCTGGCTGGGTGCAGTTGTTGTTTGAAATTATCCTAAAGATTTTCTTCCCACCTTTCACTCCTGCTCCTCGTGTGCTTGCATGGTTTCATGCATTTAAGATTTTAAAGGACCACACTCTTTACTATTTCATTTCATTGGGGTTTTTTAGGAGTGAGAGTGGTTGCTTTTTTATCTAAGTTGAGTGGGAAAAATGGTGGTACTTCACAGGTTCTCAGTAGACCTGTAATAAATTATGGTTAAAACTATCACAATACATGCAGGAATCTTTTCAACTGTGGGGGTAAACAAAAAAGTTAAATGTACCACAAGAATCATTCTGTACTGCAGAAAAACTGGTAAAATCTAGGGCAAAAAGAAAAAAACCACTTCAACTGTTTTAAGTTAGTTGCATTCCTTTACAGTGTGTTTTTTCTCTTTAACTAGAGGTACTTTCCAGTTGAAATTGGTAATATCAATTACAGGCTCAGCACTAAATAAAAAAAAAAATCAGAGAAAACACAACCATTCATTTTATAACCAATAACCCTTCCAGTTTCCAAGGTTAACTTGAGTGGAATCTTGCCCCTCAATTGGCGAGGAAAGCCCAAACCATTGCCATTTCTACTTGTGACTCTTTCACTACCTGAGAGCCAGTTCCCAGAAGTTCATTTTGGGCTTTGTACCTTTGCCTTTTCAGGACATGTTTAACCAGAAGATTTTTATCTTTCAACTCCACGACCTCATGAGGGACTCAGGCACCTTCCTGATTCACCTGGTGCCTGCCCCTGCTCAGACACTGCACCCACTGATAATCCCTGCTGAGACTCTTTTTTTTGTGTGTGTGTGTGGAGAGACTGTTTGAAAGGCATTATCTACTCCCCCTTCATCACTAAGAAACTGATAATCTCACAAACATCACTCTCATAAACGCCCTTTACTGTCCCATCAGATCAGGCAGGAACCTTCTGATTTCTCAAAAATTTGTAGGAAAGAAAAAATATCTCTTATCAAAAGAAAAACCACCTGCTGAAAAAAGGAATGTAGTACATGCTTTCAGTATGGAAAGATACTGCCTTAATCTCACACCCCTGAGAGCTACAATTAAGCACTCTAGAAATTAAGAAATTATTAGGAAAAATATATTATCATCCAGGCAAATACCTTTATTATACTTCAATTCATTAGAAATATTTCTAAACTCTCCCTCAGGAAAGAGTACAGCTTAAAATTGCTTACATCTTTCTTAAAAGCTGAAGTAAGCTTTCCTGTTTCATCTTATATTATCTTATTTTAAAGTTTGTAAAAACTGCTGACTTGGTACTGCAAAACAGATAATTACCCCAAATATCTTTTTGGGGGGGGGTGTATTTTTCTAGATATGCCTAATTGTTGTCTACCCTTTTACGTTTTATTTCTGGATGTCATGGAGATTTGCAAACAGAAAAAAGAAAAAAATCCAACACAAGAAAACCCACAGTGGGTACATCTGCTTTGTATTTAGGTTACCACTAATTCCTAGAGCTGTCACTGTAGGCTGGGCAGGTAAATAACAAAGGCAGGTAGCTTCACATCAAAAATAATTAGCCTGAGCTTTTTCTAATATTACTTTGAGGACAACAGCTTCATTCCATCTGTCTTTTTTTTTTTTTTTTTCTTCCAGGTAGCCATTTCCTAATTACAGGAGCACTGACTGAGAGAACTCCTCTGTTTGAAGGAAACGTCTGCTTTCACATTTCCACCCTCTGAACTGTTCCTTCTTTTAGATTCTCTCAGCTGTAGGAGGGATAAGCATTCCCCTGAGCACTCTCCCACTCGCAGCAGTTTTTGGGTCTGAAACTTCCTGGGACATTTTTCTGTTTGTTTACTATTTCCTGATGGATTTCTTTCCCATTAAATTCTCGATTCTTCCGTTGGACACGAGTACAGATTTAGAATTTGCAACATCCTGTTGCAAAAACCACGTGTAGCATCTGCAGGATGCTTGTTAAGGTGCTTCACACTAAAATATATCCAACATGCAAGCAAAAGGAACTGACCCTAACATGGATTCAAAGAGATCTGCCTTAGGAGTATTTTACTTTGCTAATTATTTTAATATGTTACCTCTGGTATGAACATTTCTCATAAACAAGGACACTTATTCCCTAAATATCACCTTAGAACTATATAAAAAGGCAAAAATAAATCATAGCACATGAAGTTGTAGCCATTATCAACTTTATGTCATTACTATGCATAACCATGCCAGTAGGGCAGCACAGATGGAACAAAAGAAATTTTGCCTCAAATTAAGTTAGGTGGTCAGGAAATTTAATAGTTAGTTAGAAAAATAACGAAATAATAAGAAAAAAATTGCAAAACACAGAAGTGACACATGGTAAAAAAAGTACTGAAAAAAGCAAGAGTTTTCTGCAAACTCTTCATTCTATTTCATTTCAATTACCTTCTCTTCCAGCTATAATCAGGTATAACAACAACTTGGGTCTTTACAATAATTACATTCTCTGTGTTTGCAATAGCCTGAAGGCTCAAATTTGATATCACCTACAGATTATTCTACTTGATAAGTATTATTAAAATCAAATGAAGGAAAACTAGAAGAATAAGATTAGCATTATATGAAAAACACTAGAATACCTCATTAGGAAAATAAACAGTTTTCTCCTTAAAACAAGAAATTATGAAGTTCAGAAAGATCCATTTCAGACTCCTAAAGAAAACAGGTTTTGTGCTACTCTTTATTTTTATTCTAGCATTGCACTTCATTATAAAAGTGGAGAACATGCTGCCCATTTACCATCTTTCTGTGAAAACTGTTCATACCTTTTTTGTTTACAGAAATCATGGTTTTCTTCCACAAAGAGGCAGGAGAAATGCTGATCCCTGTTGACGCAGCCCCTGGGCACAGGGCAGCAGCAGGACAGACACAGAGCTCATTCTGAACTCGTGCAGCCTTTGCAGCTCCCAGAGACACCAGCCAGGCTTTCAAACTATGAGTTGGTTCCCTGCTTAAAATGATCCCCATTCCCTTTCTTTTATTTCAAGAAAGCCCTTTCCCTCCTCAGAATCCTCGAGGCCCCTGCTGCTGTCTCATGTAAGGTTATTCCCTCTCTTCACTTCCTGACACCAGTTTGCTTTCACAACCACTCTGCTCCTCTCTGGCATTTCTGTGTAAAATAACCTCTTTAAACCTGCTGGATGTGGAGCTCACAATCATATCCAGGAGTTTCCCTGGGACAACTCCCAGTCTGTCCTCCCAAGCAATGCATCTGTTTAAGGAAATGTGGTTGACAAAGCCCTCTAATGGATGTTTTGTAAGCCAAGGCTAAAAGCCAGTTCTTCATGCTCACGCTGACCCAATCTCTAACCCACTTTCTGTGCTGTCAGCCAGACAGCTGATAATGATTCCTGTTGTAATTGCCCTCTCTCATTATCTCTCTCAGCTTCTTGTCTGCCATCAGCTTTTTCTAGGGGCTCTAAGAGGTGCCTGTCCTTGCTTTCCCAATCTTTTCCCTACACATCTTCCCTTTGGCCATTTTTCACCTCCTAAGGCATTTTCATATGACTCATGGGGTCAGCTCTCCAATGGAGACATTTGGAATTAAATTTTGTCTTCTTCAAATCTCCTCATGGATATCTAACAATGGCTTCAAGTTCAAACCAGAACTTTATTTCTCCTACTGCCCATCAGCTTTCAGACCCTCCTTATTCAACTTCCCATAGATTCATCATCTTGAGCTCACGGAAGATCTTGCAGATGTTTTCTGTGTAACATTTCTAAGATCCAGCACTCCATATCCATCTGGAGAACTTCAATTCTCGCTTCATCACACCACTTTACAATTAACATTTTTTTTCTATCTTGGCTCTACTCAAAACCTTTCAGATTGCTGCTGCCAGAGCAGCCTCATGAAATTGTTGTTCAGACCACTTCAGCCACCCTTTTACATCATCCCCCTCTTTGCAACTCTCTCATGAACAGAAGCAGCAGGATGGCACCTCTGTAAACTGAAGTAGTCCTTTAGAAAGTGATATAACACTTTATAAGTGGTATCAGTGACATCACTTATGCTACAGTGAAAGGTTATAGTACAGCCAAAGCACAGCCTAGCAGCCCCTTTTTTAACATCTAGAAAACAATGCAAGATTTCATAGTTCACCACTGATGTGTCTCCTCTCCACCTCTTCCTAACATTTGCAGTTTTCCTCTTTTCACAGATTCAACTAAGTTGGAAAAGACCTTTGAGATCATCAAGTCCAACCTTTTCCTATCTTATTTCCCATTCTTAAATTCTTGAAATGGTTTAGGCTCCCCCTCTCCATAGCTGAAAACATGACACCAATTAATTTGCCCTCAATGCTGAGATTTTGGGGAGGATGGGGGAAAAAGTACAAAGGCATTCCAGTCTAAAATCTTTAAATGTTACAGTCAGGATCATTTGTATCATTTTTGTTCACTTTTATCCTTTCTGTAATGTATTGTTTGGTCAGCTTCTAAATTACTGATTTTAATCCATCACACCAGGCAGGCCCACAATCAATTGAAAAGTACAAGAGAAAAAAGGTAGCTCTTAATCATTATTAGTTCATTGTTCAAAAGAATTCTGCTTTAACTTTTGATCTATGTACTTCATACAAGGCACAATCTATTTGTTTCAGTTTAATCTTAATCAGTGCTTTGTCTGGTAATTAGCCAAGCAGGATGACAGCATTCCAGGGTAATTTCTAATGGTTGTTACAAAAGAGAGTAAGATCACCTCACTCAGGATGCTGTTTCATACAGTGTTAAATAAATATACATAATAATACAAAAATATAAATATGTGCAAAATATGAATAGAATGCATCATACATCCTACTTTTTCTCTCAAGACAAATAGCTTTACCTCAAAAAAAAAAAAAAAATAGAAAACTTTTTTTTTTGCCATGCCTCCCACCTGAGCTGCTGAGTAACTTCTAACTTGCAGAGGTAACAATACATCAAACAAATCTCTTGATGTACAAACATCATCCTCTGCCTTTATGATAAGTGAAAACTCTGGAGGTGTATAAGCATATGTAGCATGCACCAGATGTATTAATGTGAGAATGGGTTCTCCAACCAAATGGAACAGTGACCCAGCTTTGGAGACACCCAGGTGCTGTGATTTTTCTTGGCTGACATCTCTGCTCCAGTTCTCAAACACAAAAAGCCATTTGACCCCAATCTATGGCAGGAGCCTGTCAGCCAGGGCCTGGTTCACCTGGACACCCCAAATCACCAGGAAAACCTCAGTCTGTGTGGGCACTGCTGGAATCAGGAGCCTGTGATGAAAAGGAGTTTGATTGTTGTGGTTTGATTTTGCATTATTTTAATGCTAAACCTACACCTTTTTCATAAGGGTGAGATGTTGCTCTCCTGGGTTTAAGGGTTTTGTGAGTCCTGTTCAGGCTGGGACACCCAGATTAAACAGCCTATAGCTAATCCACCAACTCCCATCAAAACTCCTCTTCCTGACCTTCAAAAATTAGCAATGCACAGGGGATCTCTGCCTGGAGCTGGTGTTCAGGTTATGACAAAGGCTGGTTTCCTCCGAGCTCTCTCAGCACAAAAAAACTTTGTTAAGAAAACTTGAACTTGGAGGGCAAAATGGAACCCTAATAAAGAGAGTGGCAGCTCCTTTATTAGCCAAAGCACAGCAACCCCATCATGTCCCAGGATTAGGAGGTTCAGAGCCAGTGTCAGCTGCCTCCTGCTGTGCACTTCCACTTACTGACAGCACTCCCTGCAATGCCTTTGGGAACATCAACTCATTTTATGGCTAACAAAGGGAGGGGTTTTTAAAACATGATTGCATTATTGTACAATTGTACTAGGATCAGAGAGTCAAGAAAAAGTAATTTTAAAGTTATACCACCACTCTAAATTCTTTTCTGTCACTGTGTACTACTTGTTTATGTTTCATATCTTAAGGTATAACAAAAAGCAATGCTTGAAAACAGGGTTAAACACCTGCAGGATGGAACTTTATAGCATTAGCCCTGATTATAAACATAAAGGTAAGTGATGCATTGTAATAGAATCATCCTATGGCCCAGGCTAAGACTGTAAAATGTAAAGCTTCATACTGTGCTCACCGTGTTCAGTTAAAAGCAGAAAAAAAATAGTGCTGCATTTTCCCATCCTCAGCAGAACTGCCATCCCTTCTCACAGGGTTTTCTAATCCTTTCTGGCACCTGAGGCATCTGAACAGTTGGTGGGAAGAAGTGAAACTGTGACGAAGTGAGTCTCATTTCAGATTTACAGTCCAATCACTCACAAAACCTGCCAATTCACTTTATGGCATGTACTGTGAAAATTCATTATTTAATATGAGCCTAAAAAATCTATTGGTGCACTACACTAGCTTGACTTTGAATTATAAAAGAACAAGTAACTCAGTATGGGGTGTCCTTAAGCTTGTAGTGAGGCAGACCAGCATATACTTAAAATGTCCTTTGTACGTTCCACTCAAGCAAAACATTTGTTCAACCAAATTGCTCTATTTCAGCATTTTTTCTGTGTATTTTCAGCTGACTGCTATATATGCATAAATCTATGTACTCATGTATGTGTTAGGTGCTAACAGAAGAGCACAACAATAAATGACCACTCCTAGGTAGGAAATAATTTTGATTTCAAATATTTTCATTTTCAAGAAAATAATGAAAGACATTTTAACCCACTAGTTTTCCTATAATGGAAATTGTAACTACTCCAACCAGGTTAACTCACTAAATACTTTTGTTATTTTATAGCTGCATGACTGAAGGAAAAATACACTTTAGGGTCTGCAGACTGCATAATCTTGACTATGTCAGGTGATTACTGATGCTACTTTAGAGCTCCCAACTCCTCACTCTCCTCCCCAGCCTGGCTTGGGTCTGAAAAAGGCTATTTCTGCATCCTACAGACCTGTCAAATGCTAAGACAGTAACTGAGAAAAAATTAACTTGCACTGAAAGAAAATACAGGACGTCTCAGGGTGTTTTCACTTGTGCCCAGCCCTGTTGACTCACGCTGCAGAATCAAAACTGCAACATCTCTGTGCCTCTGGAAAGAAAAGCACAGTAGAGTGAGCAGGAGCTGGGCCATTCGTCTTTGTAAGAGCAACAACAGCGGGCTCGGACACAGCAAAGCCACGCCTCGATGTGCGGCTGATGCTCACCAAGCACAGCCTCACCTGGGCAGGCTGCACTCAGCCCCAGCTCCTTTCTGCTCCACACAACAGCAAGGCTGCAGCACCTTTGTGTCGTTCACAAAATGCCAAATAGCATCAGCTGTGTAAGTGAGATGGGTTGACCAACGACTGCATTTACAGCTGATGGCTGTTTTAAAGTTACACTCCAATTTTTTTTTTTGTTATACTTTTATGCTACAAACATATACAATTAAAAAGTTGGCAATTATTTATCCTAACAAAATTAAAACATGCAAAATAAATCTCAGATGAGCCGTAAGTTCTGTAAGTTTTTTCTTTCCCCCTTAATGTCTAATTCATTCTTTTTAATTCCTTACTTCTTATAGCAGCAGTTTGATATAGTAAACCATAGTTTGTAAAAGCCATTAAGAGGAAGCTTGCTAGTAGCAATCCTATTAAGTTGCCTCATCAAGTGATGTGCTGTAATGTTCTCACATCAACTTTCTTCAGCTTTTCATTGTAGCATTTATAAGTGGCTGAGATTCCCAAAGTGTTTTGTTGAAATTATGAGCAAAAATGTCTTAATGGAGCATAGAAGGGTAGAAGCAATGTAAAAAATCAAGTTCAATTACAAAAGTGTTTTTGAAAAATCGGTTAATGCCAACAATACTGTAACAGCATTAATTAAAAGAAAGGGTGTTCTCATGGTTCTGAATGAGAATGCCCTATCTCAATGTTGTTAGCTCATTTCTGCAAAGGTAAAGCGCTACTCCTTCCCTTGGCATCCACATTGTGATCTCCCCCTCCACGTTCCCTCTGAGCAAAAAGGAGTCAGCTCTCTTAGTGAGCTCCAGAAAGAGCCTCTCACCATCTCTCTCCCCCTGCTTGCAGCACAGGACCCAGCTGGACTGTAGGTGAATGTGTACCTGCAGCCCTCAGGGCACAATGTACACACAGAATTCACTGTTCTGCAGGACTGACACCAGTGTTTCTACTACAACACCTTCTCATTGTGTTGATATTTAATTGACCAGTGAAGTAATTACTTCCTCCAGAAAGAAATCAATTTAGTTTCCTGTATTTTCCTTACTTTCTTTTGTTGCAGCCCATGCAATACAGATGGCCAATGTTGTTTCTAATTCTTCCTGTTCATCTCCTCAGGTGTACAAAAAAGGTATTTCTTGCCCAGATTGCAGTTCCTGTTTCCCATGCTACATGCCCCATCAGTTAGTTGTGTTTCTGCTCCCTATTTCTCCTTATTATTGGACCGAGGAAACAGTATTTTCCCCACACTGGTTCCTGTTCAGTATTAATAGCCTATTTCAAAAGGGAATGTTTAAAATCCAAGAGCAGTACTGTATGCGAGCTTATCTTCTCACAAATATCACAGAATTATTAGCAACATATGGTACTGTTTTCAATAAGTACATTCCTTCCTTTGTCTATCCCTTGCAAGCCTGGAAATGTTTCTAGTGTCCCCAGCCTGAGTAATCCACAGCACAAAAATGCTGCAAAATTCTTTTTTAACTCTAATGTTTTCACAAGGGCATACCTTACTATGTTTTATAAACCTACTTTATTTTATTACGTGGATTCATATAAAAACTATAAACCAGGTTTTATATCACTTTCAGCTTTTGACCATTCATCAGTTTTCCATGATAAAGCCACAGCGAAATCAATATCCTTGTAAAGCCAAGCTGTCAAAAGTTACTAGACTATTTCCAAAGGCAATTCCAATGAGACAGACTACCAGATGTTTTCAATATATTTTATACAAGACTGCATGATAATTTTAGTGGGACCGAAGGAAACAATACAACAGGTAGTGTTTGGAGCTTTGACATTTTAAATAGCGAGCCAAATTGATTTTTACAAGATACCAGAGACAAAAATGCCACTTCTGGAAAAATTTATACCCAAACATACATCCACAGAACTTAAGAGCAATTGTGTTGTCAAGCAGCAAGGAAAGAAGATAGCCTTTAGCAACAGAGTCACGTAAAAATGTTCACTAGACCTACATGTGTATGAGCATGTCTGTACTTTATACATAAGTATATTTAATATTTAATAATGTATATATAGCATACACACATGTATAGGTGTATGGAAGAATAGGCACTTCACTGTATTAATTTTGCTCTTCTGCTGATTTACAGTTTTATTTCTTACAGAAGGCTGCCAATTATGATTAAAATTCCCCTTATAATTAATTCAAAATTTTATTAAACCCAGCTTTTATAACTTTAAATATAATAACGCCAGCCAAGCCAGGGCATAGAATACGTCTAGTCATTAATTCTACTTGTATCATTTCGTATTCCTCAGAAAAATGGCAATAAAAGGATCCCTCCTTAGAAATCAGCCTGGCCATGGCCATACTCATCTCCATAATAGCACAATTTCCAATTCACGCCTCATTTTCATTAATGTTTCCAGCCATAAATTTTTAAGCATATGATAAAAAATTTCTGAAGCGGCATAAAACTAACATGAAGAGGGAGTTCATTAGTATGTAACCCTAATTAGAAATTCCATATTAACTTCCCATTTCTACTTGTGCATATCCAGCAGCAGCAGGCCTAATATGCTGTGTACCAGTTGTACATTTGTTTTAAGAGCTCTTTCTCCCCTCCCTTCTTCATTTTTATTTTTACACAATTTCTGTGTTTCCCCTGCTATTGAATAAGTCAACAGACAACTGTATCACAGCAGCACCTTTTGTGTCACAAATTATCCTGGAGAATTGTGAGAACCTACCAGTCCAATGCTTTATTAATGATACCAGATCATAAAAAGAAAGGGGAAATTGCTGACTTCAACTCTTTTCTAATGCTGGGTGATAAAAATGCTACTTCAGGATTCAGAAGGTTAAGTTCTAATGTGTATTTTGAATAGAGTATGCTGAAATAATTGCCTCATAAAGCAATGCATTGACCAGCCTGCTAATGGCTGTATAGTGCAAAACTCAGCAAAGAGTGCCAAGCTTACTGGAAAAAATGCTGTGGCACTACTTTTGTAGCTTTCCATATTAAGTTAACTTTACCCTTTTCCACTTTTTTTTTGTTTTTAATCTTGCCAAAAGAAAACCCTCCCACCTAAACCATTACTGACTCCTTCCTGCCATGTGAGGAGCAAATTATTAAAATGCAAACCCCAAAAAGCAAAAACCCAAGCAAATTTGAACACAACAGTAAGGAATCACAATCACATGAACCCAATCACTAATTTATTTTTTTTGTTTTTTCTGCTTGTTTTAGTTTGATATCAAGCCAGTAGCCAAACTGAAAGCAAAGCAATAACTGCCTTTTATAATATGGATGGATTTCCAGCTTATCAACTTTTCATTAACAGGAATCTGTCTCATAAAGCAGAGTCCTTCCTGACAGTGCACACTCCAGGCATCAAAACAGCAAAGAAGTGCTTCAAGCCTGCCCCTGTTTATAAAATACCCAAGAACAATTAAATAAACCAAAAAAAGGTCAATATACATGTAGAAGCACACAGTACTCCACATGCTGTAGTCAGAATTAAGAGAAAAAATTCCATTAAAACCTCCAGTCAGGTACCACTAAAATCCCAGAACTGAGTTTACGGCAGGCCAAGAAGGCTCCACATCTGTGCTTTACAGACCAAGGTGTGTGGGCAGGGGAGGAGATGCCCACAGCACACCAGAGTGCAGGAGAAAATAAAAGAATGAGACGAGTCAAAGTTAATCCTAGGTAATTATCTGTTGTAATTATCATTATTTGAGAGATCTAAGGTGTCTTTATCCCTGGGTTCTGGTGAATACAAAAAAAAAAAGTTATACATCTGTTTCCATGTGCACTCCTAGGATAAGGTTTCTACCCAATGGTCATTTTCATATCACTGAAGCTTCAAGCACCCAACTCCCACATTTTCAGCTTCCAGCCCTCCTGCAGTCAGGCAGTGGCTTGAGAATGGATTTTTTTAGTCACTTTGACTGTAATTCAGGAGATACAGTGCCCAGGGCACACCACAACTTCCCAGACACCTCATTCCCTCCCCAGGGACCTGTGGAGCACTGCCATCATCTCCCAGCCTTTCCCTGGGTCACAGCTCTGTTTAAACAGAGGCCACCTGGTGCTCAGGTGAGAAGTCTGTAATACCACACAGGATAACCCAGAGCTTACATTCTGATGCCAAGAAATGAGACAATTTTTAGAAGAAGCTCTCAGTGTTAGCATGGACTGTCCCACAAAAGGGTAACAAAACCTAAATTATCATTTTTGTACTGATTAAAATACAAAGCCACAACCCATACATTTTAACTCTTTCTCCCTGAACTGGGTAGGTAGAGCTTCAAGGTGTATTCAAGTGTTGTGGTTTTGACTATTTTCTTTACATTTCTTTGTTTTGGTTTTGTTGGGGTTTTTTAATGTACCTGAATTCATCGACTTACCAATAATTTTGAGTTGAGAAACAACAGATGAAAGCACATCATCAAGTTCAATGATATAACACCTTTTGATCTCAAAGTTGTTTGTATTAACAGTCAGACATAACATTGATTACTACTACAAATAATTTAGAACTTAACTTCATACAAAATATACTCTGAGCTTGGATGTGTTGGGGTATCAATACAGAGAGTGGTAAGATGATTATCAGAGTGGAATACAAACTTGCTTAGGCTATATATTAGTTTAAATATCCCAAATAATGAAGTGCAATGAAAAATTTCACTGAATAATGATATATACCAACAGCACTGTACAGAGATAAACCTAAAGTGAAGGCACTAAGTTTTAAAAAGTCCTTGGTTTTGTCTTGATTGACAGATGTGCAATTTTAAAATACAAATCATCCACGAAAAAAACAGTGACATCTCTCTACATTATAAAAACTAATGGATCAGAACACTGATTACTGGAAGTACAAATCAGCTTTTGAGATCTTAAGATGTCATAAACTAAGCATCACACACTGTGGATATAAGATGTATTACCAGAACCATTTGATTGATTTATTGTTGGTTTTGCAATCAGTCTTTTCAACCTTTTTTTTAACCCATTACCACTAGTGAACAAATATATTAAAAGCCCTTTGAGTGCACTACATACCAATAATTTCACCTTTTTAAAAAAGATTTATTGCAAATAGCAATTAAAGATTCAGCTTTATTTTTAAAAGTGCCCCTATACCTTCTTTTAATGAAACACAAACAGAATAAAAGCAAATCAGCATGGCCTTTCCAGATTGCTGCCTTATATGAAAACTCACAGGCACCTAAAATTCCTGATTCATTTTAAAGGTAAAAATGAAAATTATTTTCAGTCTTTCTATCCTGCCCCCCTCCTCCACACACACACACATATATATAATACTTCCCCCCTGGGAAATAGTAAAAAAGAACTATTAGTTATTACTATAAGTAGTAGTCAAAATCCTGTCAAAAGGCAATTTTGATAGATTGCTATTTGAATAAAAATAAGACAAGCATTGTATTTATATGACAAGTATAGATGTGATATGAAATGATATTATGAAACTTCAGAATAATCTTTTTTAATTATCTCTGTTTGGATCAAGCACATTAAGGGGAGACAAGCCAAAGTTAGCTCCAATTCACATAACTTAGCAACGACCTGACCCACTTGAAATTTCTTTTCTAAGACTTGGCTGACTTAGCCAAAGCTGAGGCACACATCTTAATATAATGGGCCAGAACATCAATCAAGACTTATTTTTACTCCTTTACTGCTATTCTGAGTTCTTTTAGAACCTTATTTCAATTTAGTTATTCAAATACATGTTTTCATTGAACTCTGCTACTTTTACTCATTTTCTACAAAAACAATGGGAAAAGGATAAGCATGAGAAACTCTGGCATTTAGCAAAAGGCTACCATTTGGAACTATTTGCCTTTATTATATTTACAACAAATGGCATCTCCATTCCAGCCTAACATTTCTTTATGCACATACCTCTGACTCTTCAATTACAGGCTTTCAGCAGAGCTGAAATAAACAAGTAAAAGAGCAATCAGAGAGATTGAACCAGGTGGATTTGAATGTAAACCTGACACCTCCAGCTGGGTGCCTAAATCACCTCAGCTGCTCTGGGCATTTACTTAGCCCTGTGTTTGAACCCTCCGTCTTTTAATCACAAAATTCAACAGACAAAAAACATTCCAGCCACATACAGATGTGGTAAGAATCTCATCTGAGGTATCAAAGTGAAGGTGTAACTCTAGTGAATACTTCACTACATTTATTAAGTTAAATCATGTCCAGGAAGGGGTGTTTAGGGATGTTTCCAATAAGGTATTTCAGTTTATCCTACACAAGGAATTCTCAGCTACTACCTGCATTTTGGTCTCAAGAATCACAGCCCCTACACAATAAGTCAGGCTGGAAAGGGCCTCAGGAGGTTTCAAGCAGAAACTCCAGATAGAAGCACAGCCATCTGTGAGATCACACCACTGGGTTTGATGCAGATGCTCTTTGGAAACCTCTGAGAGGGGAGACCACACAGCTGCCTCTCCGAGCAACCTGCTCCAAAGCTTAAACACCCACAGGGAAAAACTTCTCCGGTTTGAACCTACCTCGTTTTAACTTGCATTTCTCATCCTCTTGCCACGATGCCTCTGTGGAGAGACAGGCTGTGTCTTCTCTGTCTCCTCACAGGTACTCAGGGGGCTGCTCTTTGCCTCCCCCAGACCCTGCTCTCCCAGGCCGGTTCCTCCGGGGCCTGCTCCGGGGCTGTGCCGCACTCCTGACCATCCTGAGGGAGCCTCTGCACCAGCTCTTACCTGTCTGTGTACTGGTGAGGGGCTCACAGCAGAGGCACGCCGAGTGCTGAGCTGAAGGGATAATCATTCCCAATCTACTCTAAAGCAAAGCACCTGGGTTGGCAGGTGCCAGGGCTGGTCCCACTCCAGCCTGCTTTAATCACTGCACCTGTGTTTCTCTGTGGGCACGAAGCGCGGGGCCAGGGCAAACCCTCAAAGGACACTGCTCAAACAGGGGCAACTTCAGGGACCAGGTTGTTTTGCCAGCAGAATGGCTGACCTGGAAAAAAGATTTTAAACCAGGACAGGGCAGGAGGAGAGTCACCAGCAGCCCTATGGAGGGGGATGATGAGCAAAGGGAACACAAAATCAGCTGAAAAAGGCTTGCACGGACTCTCCTCAAGCATGTCTGTGTTAGAGCAAGGAGGTGCCTACAAAGCAAAATTACGGCCAGTTTAGTAAGACACAGGCAATCCAGGAGGTTCCTGGATGTGGAGTGCATTGATGGATAAATTCCTGCTGATGCAGCCTGCGTGAGGGGCAGAGAGTACCCTCAGCAGGGGTGTTGGTGACACAAAGCTGGGAGGAGTGGCTGGTATGCCAGAGGGTCATGCTGGCATCCAGAGAGTCCAGAAATCCATTGATTTCTTTACTGTGAGGAGGACTGACCACAGGAGCAGCCTGCCCAGACAGGGTGTGAAGTCTTCTTCATTCAAAAGATGCTGGACTATAAAGAGCAGCTTACTCCAGGATGTCCCTGCTTGAGCTGGGGAGCTGCAGACATTCAACACCAATCCTAAATTTTGGCCCAGAAATACTATGGGTTTTTTTCCTAATTTTCCACAAAAATGCCACATATAAAATGCAGCCATACAACTATGTTCTCGATATAGCGTGTTCTAACTCGGATGTTTGTTTCTAAGTTATTTTTGTTGAAGGCAAAACTTAAACCAGGGCAATGCAAAGAAGATTTCTGGGAATTTCTATAATATTTTTTGCTATATTTCTCCTGCATTTCTTTGTCTACATTCCTTGTGTGACCTACTGTGGAATGAGATTAACAGTCCAAGACAGGCTAAAGTTGGGGCCCACAATATTATGAATTATATTCCTACCACTTCTTGATTGTGTTGAGCCTTGACTTTGTCTCACTGGTGGGTATTCCACTGAATTTGGTTCTGGAAATCTGAATAATACTGGAATCATTTCATACCTTTGCTTTTAATAATAAGTCTCAAACACAATGCAAGTCACACATGTACAGAGGCCCAAAAAGAAATTATTTATGCTTTTCCTAGTGGCTTTATGTATATATATACACATATATATGGAACCTCATTTGTAATCTACTTCTCAAATATGGTACATGAGTATTGTAGCATTGTTGGGGGAGAAAGGCTAAAAAATAGGTGTATAGCAAGAAAAGGAGAAGAAAGAAAACTCGTGTCAAGCCACTGCAACTTGAGAGAAAAGTTGAGTCCCCTTTCTCTATGAGAATCGTACGTATTGACTCGGCTTCAGAAAAAGAACTTGACCTGATAAGAACCTGAGCATTTCTAACTCCCAGTCATGCAAACAAAGCATGGCTCTAACCTGGCATAAAGCTGAAAGTTTCATTCTGTCAGTTCCTTTGAGTTATTTAGAGCTAGAAGAAGCAGGCTCAACTAGAAGCTATATTTAGGAAAAGCTGGATATTTTAAAAACAGGACCCAGACATGAATTTGCAGTGCCATTAAGCTGCTAGTTCAAAGTGTCTGTGTGACATATTGACAACTTTATCATCGCTGGATATTTATCTTTTGCCTTCTCCCCCCCCACCCACAGTTTTTTGTTTTGGTTTGGGTTTTTTTAAACATATTTTTTTCTCTATTGCTTCCTCACCAGCCCTGATAGCTCCAGCTAGTTCATAAATTCCATTGCTGCCTGCTGCCATGGGATGTGGTCATGCAGAAAATATTTCATAGGGGAAAGTGTTAGCTAGCTAGAGGCAGTATTGTCGATCATTACTGGGAACTGCACCTACTGGGATGTGACTGTGTATTCATTTCATGCATTATAACACCTAATGTACATGACAAAATGTTGAATATTAAGTTAATTCACAAACTAGAGTAGCTGGTGTTGCTGGAGCTGTACAGAAAATACATGTTATTATTCCTTCTCCTTTTCCAGGGTTTTCTAGCAGCTAGAAAATGGTTTGGTTTCAAAATCGCTTAAATTCACCATTTATTTTACCTTGATTTAGTTCATTAAAGTTTGAGCAATGCTTTGATGTCCTTTGCTGGAGGCTGCCATGCAATTTCACTATTGTCTCTTTATGCTCCTGCCCCTGTAGAAATTCATGATGACAAAATCTGTCCTTAACTGTTTTGTACAGAGTAAAATTTTCAATATATTAGAAGTTAATTTAATTGACACTATTCAGAGAAAAATAACAAAAATAAAAATAATACCTACAAATTGATATTATTGTTATTGTTATTATTAACACCAGGAACCAAGGGGTTAAAAGCTAAGAAATATATGAGGCAGATCATGAATCTGTACAGAAAATTCCTGTTCTAGGAATTTGAACACAGCCACAAACCCAGCCAGGCTAATAGCCTACTTCAAAGGCGAAAATGCAGTGTGGAGCACACAGAGGAATTACCTACCTCACAAGAATTCCTTTTTCAAAGCTCCTCATTCCAAATCAGGAACAAACAGGTTACCTTGGCCTTAGACAACCCTGCAAGAAAACTGAGCAGGAGGAACCTACTACCAGAGGAAAAAAAATCAAATTCTTTTCTCCTGCCACGGTTTCCACAAGAGCACAGATGTTTCTCTGAGGGGTGAAGAAATGCAACAAATAACCCATACAACCTTTTTCAGATCAAGGTGTCATCACACTGCTCCCCCAGAACAGAACCTCCATGCAGAAGATGAATACAGAGAAGGAAACCAGGTTTCCATCAATCAATTCAGCAGCTCCTGTGCAGCCACAGGAACATCTAGACTGCTCCTTCTTCATTCCATACCAATGCCTGTGGTACTGGGACACAGAGACAAAAACAAACAAAAATACTCTGGAGAAACATGCAGCTTTTTTGGAACTCCATACTTTGAGTAAGAATATTGCCAGGTGACAGGTGTTTAACTTATGTGATGTGCATTAGGGATTTAGCAAGTGAAATCATAGACAGGGTTTGCTATTTGCCCTGTTTAGATCCACCTTCTGTTACCACTGAAGTAAATCCACTCAGTGGTGTGAGTTACAACAGCAACTTGCTACCATCACCTAATAGCTGCACAGCCCTCCCCAGATGGAAACAATGTTCTTAAAAAACACCTGATCTACAAACTGTGCATTGTGGAACATTTTATCCACCAGTGAAAGAAGTGGCTCATGGGGGAAACAGGGCAGAGCACACAACTAAACATAACCTGACAAAACAAAGTGAAGATCTCAGAAATGAATCCCTTTGGCTTCTTACACAGCCTAAAGGTCACACTGGTAGGCCATGGAGGTTAAAAAGCAGGTTATCTGAAATATATTACACTTCTTCCAGGATCATATGACAATGATAACAAACAGCCAAGGCCTCGATACAAATCATTGTGCAAAGTTTTAAATGAAGACAGCGTGGGCAAGCTTTGCCTCCTGAGAATGTGACTGTGTGACACGAACACACCAGCCAAGGGGTACAGCTGTGAGAACACTGATGGGACTGAACCTCCACTGACCTTGGAATGGTGTTCATTGTCATATGGAAAATACAACATGGTTTTCAGGGTAGGTCTTGATTTTAAAAGCACAGAAGTAAAAGTGTCCTGACAGACTGTGTGTTGTTCTTTACAACCGATGTTGCTTTGGAAAGAGGTGTGGGCTGAGGAGGAAATGCCCTGCAGAAAAGGAGAGTGGCCCTTCCTTTGGGAATTCCCAGGAGTGCTCACTGGTTCAGCACAGCCAGCACAAGGTGACAGAGGGGAACTGCCTGCTCAGAGCCAGGAAAAACACAGGGATGAGCAGGGGTAGCCTGAAGGGCTTCTGAGAACAGAGAATCTCACAGGTGCTAAAGGGAACCTGGCAGAGCTTGTTACAACTTGCAAAGCAGTGGCTGAAATCAGACGTGTCGGTGAGAACCTGCTCCACACACACAGCAGGCAGCAGAAGAGCTGCAGATAAATCCCTTTTCTTTATTACCTATTTGCTCTGAGCATCAACTGTTCAAAACCCTAAGTATTCCAGTTTTAATTCTAACATAACCTGTCATTTAATATATGCAAAAAGACTTTTAGCTTTCTTTGGAGTGCTCTAAAAAGAGGAGGTCTATTTAAATCCACTTAAAAGATCCAGCTGACTCAGGGTCTCATTATGCAAGTGTGTGATCATATTACTGACAACCAAAAAAGAGCAAAATAGAGTGGGAAAACATCAGCCTGCCATCATTTGTTGGAACACTGAGGACAACATGCAATATCAGAACAGAGTAATTAATTAATTCTCAAGTAAGCAGGGCAATTTTCAATCCAATCCATAGATTGTATCTTCAAACACTAAACACTGTTAAGGTTTTGGTGAATGGAGAAGAATGAGAATCTTGCTTTGCTCTTTCCAACAAAACCAAGCAAAATCCCTCAAAAGAGTGACCTGCACACCAGAAGCCTGAAACTGCATCTCCATCTCCTGCTGGAGAAACCCCTCTGGGTACAGAAAAAGTAAATTTCACCCCGCCCCAGGGTAGAAAACATACAGCAGAAGTCTGCTGCCAATGTAGCATAAACCAGATTGAAATACCATTGTAAAATTCTTGACTTTTATATTTCTAGTACTGCTACCAGGCTTTGAAAAAAAGAAAAATTATTCTTGCAACCAATATTTTTGAAAGAGTTAATCTCTCTGACTTCATGACAGTTTTATATACCAGTCTAGGACAGGATTTTCCAACTTAACATGCACATTTCTTTCTGAGAGTTGTCACCACCAAATTAAAATTTTCAACATAATTCATACTATTATTATTATCATTATATATAGTATGTTCCATTTAAGTTAAATACAAGGCTAACTGTTTCCTTTGGGTAAATGGCTCATTCTCTACTAATTCAGGCTGCCTTTTGAAAGCTGAACTTAATCCTGTTGAATTCAGGGGAGGTATTTTGGATGACTTAGATGCAAGCATTACCTGAGCAGGTGAGACAGCTCAGCCTGGCTGTACAGGTGCTACCAAGAAGCTTCTCAGGCTCCAAGGACACAAATGCCACACCTGAGAAGGGAAAGCCTCAGTACAATCAGCTCCCCTGGCAAACAGCTCCCACTTTGGCCCTGTGCTTTCCTACACACCCGATGTGGCTCTGAAACATCCTGCCTCAGTCAGACAGAATTCATCCTCAGCAGGAAGTGTCTGCCTTCGAATCTCTGAAAAGCCCTTAACCTTCTCCTGAATAGTTTAGTGAAGGTTTTTTGATTGGTTTATTTATGGCTTCAGAAAATACAGAGAAGAAATATATTCTTGCTTACTTAAAAAAAATAACTTTTAAGGCAAAAAACGGGAGTTGTAAATCCAAATCATAGAGCTCTTTTTAAGCATAAACATGGAACAGAAATTCTTGTCATTGCACTCCCAACTGTCTTGCAATTTGTATTATACTGGCACAAAGGACATTTGCTGTAGAAATGATCATTGAAAACTAAGAACAGTAATGGGAGAGCAGATTTTAACTGCTTGCCTACGTTGAATTTTGTGCTTTCTGTGGAACAATAGTAATTTGGAGGCTCAGTAGAGTGTCTTCTACTGAGAAATCCCAGAGCCAAAATTATTCTTTTCCAGCACTCTTCAAGATAGTGGAGCAGGAACTCCCAAAACTCACACATCCCTGGGGACAGGAATTATTCTTTTCCTCTTAATAGACTCTAACATACAGAATATGAAACGTGCTTCCAAAAACTTCATTGCAAACATTATTATGCCTATTTGCAAATTCGAACAACACTGAAGGTGAACTAGGAAACTACTGCCAAGTTAACAAATGTTTGCTACATATTATAACCTCCTATTAAACAAATGGGGCTTTTAAAACCAATATTCTTTAAAAAAATATTAAAAAAATATATGTGCATATATACATGTGTGTGTGTGTGTGTGTATGTATGAGCATATGGAGACACAGAGTAACATTTTTCTTAAATCTGGCTTAGGGCAACAAGAGCCTGAACTTTTCATACAGGAATTAAAGCACTGTTTAATGAGTGAATCCTTTGAACACGATGGTATAGCTACAGGAAGTCCCCTGAAACAACAATTTGTGACTATTTTTCTCTCCACTTCATAAATAATGAATAGTTAGAAAGAAAAACAACCCACTGGTATAACTTTTTTTTTTTTTTTCATGCACTGGTTATGCAAGACGGCTACACGATCTTTTTGAGGAAAANTACAAGATCCTTTTGAGGAAAAATACAAAATTTTGACACTTTGCAGTCATTCTGCCTCACAGCTGGATGTTTAAGCTTCATGGGAAAAAAAACCCCCAAAATCATAACATGTTTTGCAAGTAAGTAAAACAGTTTATGAAATTGTTTGGAATACAAAAACCATTATTCTTTTAATCTAACATCATAAAAATGCTTCTTCTCACAAGTAACAAGCTATTTATATTTTCTTTTTATTAAAAATTTCTACTCAGAACACTTATCCACAACCTGGTAAAGTAATTTCGTATGTTTCTATAAATAATGATGAGTGACTTAATTTTTAAAAAATACTGTAAAAGAGAAACTGTCTCGCCTACACTAAATTCCCAAATGTAAAAACCAATTTGCCTGAAAATCTGTACTTTTCTTCTTTTTTTAAATGGAAAAACCTGGGGAAATAAGGTCATTAGAAAGTGAATATAAAACTATTAGATACAGATATATATATATATAGAGAGAGGGAGAGAGAGAGCCTTACACATCATGTGTTTCAGGCAGGTAATTTGGATAATCTTTCAATAATTATGATGCACTGCTACGAAAGAAGTGCCTAATAACTCCATCCCATTAGCTATTTTAAAGAATATACAATGCTGAAGTATAAAATGTAACAGCACAACAGATAACACAAAAATCTGAAAAGGTTAATGTAGGAAAGGAGGATATTAGGAATGCCATTATTCCTGGTGGGAACCAGCCACAATGCTAAGCTTCTCTCTGTTGCTGCCTGTGCAAACTCAGTGGGTGGGAAGGGCTCTAATTTCCTTTCCAAAGTCAGGGTGAGACAAACACAACGATACCACAATGGAACAGCACTGGCTTCATGTCTGGAGCTTTCCTTGGGCAACTCTTACCAAAATATCCCAGGTTAAATTATAAAATCTGATGGGATCAGTCCACCATGTAATAATTGATAAATACACAATTTTGGAAAGTTGGAACCCAAACCTCTTTTTTTTTTTTTTTTTTTTCCTCCCCCCCGTGCTTGGTAAGGATGTGCTGATGCACAAACTCGGTGTGTGGATCCTCCCATCAGTGCTGTCCATTACAGCTGCAAAATCCTCTGGAAAATCCCCTGGCTACACCAAACCCTGCTGCTGCCAAAGTGCTGGATTCCACTCAGCCCAAGAGATCCACTGAATGATCCCACCAGGGCTGAAATCATGCCTCTGTCTCAGGAATTTCTACTATTTCTAGGACTTGGAGCTCATGTCAAACCTGAAATTTCCCCTCAGGAATTAGACACAGGTCCTCACTCTCGGCTGCCATTGAAAGCCAGACTGTCACCCAGTGACCAGAACCCCTCAGCAATCAGCCTCAAATCATGCACTGCAGTTCTTAAAGAAATTCAGTCTTCTCTACGTCCATTATTTGCCATCATCCCTTGCCTTGGTGGCATTGGGAAAACAGTTTCAGTTCTCAGCTGGGAAATAACCTTAGTGTTAGTAAGGTACATGTGTGGTTATGCAGTTTCATAACAGAACATCTACACTTGCATTTTCCAAAGTGACTGAAAAAAATTACCACCATTCTCCAGATACACAAGGAATTAACACATTTGCAATGTGCTAAGTTGAAATTTAAATTGAATTAAAAAAAGAAATACAACCGAAAAAGAGATTTGCACAGTATTTATTTCATGGGTAGTTATAAGTAACTGAATATTAGTTGTTGCTTTTTCTGCATTTATTTCAAAATGATGAATGAAGCAAGATTTACTGACCCTGAAACATACAAATGGCACAGCATGTTTAAAGAAGAATAAACTGCTTCAAGTTTTCTCAGCAATGAAGCAGCCAGATAAGTTATTTTTATGCATCCAGTTGGCAGAACAAGTTGAAACATTATTTTGCACACTGTGACTGCATCTTACTCTCCTTTTTAGTAGTGGGATAATTGTTAATTGTGAGAGTGGGAACTGCCTTAGCAGGTGTATGAAAAAGCAGAGCAGAAGGGAGAAATAATGAAGGAGAGCATCGTGCCTTGGAGAGGACAATGAGAAAACTTGCTAACATGGAGAACTGATAATATGCTAAAGCACAAAATAATAACAATTATTGTTAGGAAGAGGGGTCATTATTGACTGATCCTTGACCAGACTTGATGCTGGCTGGCTTTTAATGCAAGCATTAAAATAATGTGCAGACATAACGTTAAACTCTACTTCCATTTTTGCCCTTTTTGTTTTTTAAGTTAAGTTTTTAAAATTTTTTAAGTTTTTAATTTTAAAAAGTGTTTTCAGTGTTTACAGATCTAGTTATAAAAAGTTACATCACTGGGAATTTTGAACAAACACTGGCAAAAATAATGAGACCAATAGGTTTGAAAGCCCAGTTTCCCTTATATAAATGATAAAAGTATTTATAAAATACAGTTTTGGAAACAGCACATCTGAGTCTGGTGTGGTTTGCAGTGCACAGTAGAACCCAGTGGAAGATACTGAAAATAGTGACAACAAACCAGAGGAGTTGGCTCGTGTGCTGTTTCCTTCCAGATGATACATTTCATTTAATTTCACTTCCTCACTACCAAGATACAGCCTCCTGCTCAGTCTTTGCTCTCCCAGCCTACCACACTTTTATCCTATATGCAATTTACTGATTCTCACTTCACTTGCATGAATGCAACATCATTAACTCCACTTGACACACCTCTAACTGATACCAGCACTTCAGTAACTTTAGGATCAATCCCATTATCTCCATCATTCCTGAAATGGAGAAGGAAGGTGAAGCCCACACTAATGAACCTCAGTGTTAAAGGGACTTGTGTGATAAAAAGCATAATTTAATAGTCAAAACAGCAAATGTGTCCAGTCTTAGATTTAGCACTTCTATTCCTTCAGCTGGCCATTTCCTACAGCAAACAGCAGCAGAATGTGACCACCAGCTCTGCTTTCAGCTGATCACCACAGTCTGTATCACCATCAACACACTAAAAACCCCAGCAAGCCCTTAACGAGCATTCTGTTAACAATGGAAACCCACTGCATCTCTCTCGATTGTGCAGCTGTAATATTACAAACCCTCTGAGCAACCTGAAGTCACTTTCCAGCCCCGAGATCAGCACCATCACTCACACAAAGGCTGAGGCTGGAAGAGACCTCAGGAAGTCTCCTGGCTCCAGCAGAGACACAAGAGCTGCCTGACCAGGACAGTGCCCGGATGGAAACAAATTATTTATCAAATGGCAGAGCTGGCTGCACGAGAACAGGAAGAATTCCTGCAAAACTGAGATCCAATTTTGCCACTTCACAAGCACCATCCAGTTGCACTTCATGAAGGTAATTATGCCGTCCCTGGAGAGAACGGTTCAAGGTTGACACTGATGTATGAAGTGACTCTGGGGAGTGTTGGAAGCTGCAGAGTGCAAAGGCTTCTGCTGTCTTTTAGTTACACAAATCTCATCACTGGGGTGGAAAGCTTCTCTGT
This sequence comes from Chaetops frenatus, assembly GCA_013400775.1. NCBI lineage: Eukaryota > Metazoa > Chordata > Aves > Passeriformes > Picathartidae > Chaetops > Chaetops frenatus. Next base: position 1,015,943 of record VZTR01032150.1, read on the forward strand.
TTTCACCATGATTAATAAAGACAAACTTGTTCCCTTGCTTCTTCTACTGAGTATACATCAAAGGCCTAGTATGAAAGGGCACTGATTTATAGCTAAAAGGTGCACAGGAAAACCAACAATAAAAAAGTCTCTTGGTGTATTCAAGTAGAGGCTCAGAAGAGTGAGCAGAATTCCTCACATTCCAGTGAGTAAAAAGAAAAACTATATGGTGGATTTAAAAATTTTTCCCAGATTACAAAGGACTGTTTCTACTGAACAGTTTCTACTGTATTCAGTCTTCAAGTTCAAACATCTCATGTGCTTCTTACACTCAATGAAGTGCTATCAACAAACCTGTATTGAAATTAATTTTGCTTTTATACTGCAGTCCAGATACACTGTGATTTGGCTCAGGTTCTTTCAGATTTCTCTAATCTAATTAAAAACCAATCTCTGCATAGAACTGATTCAAACCTGGCAAAGTGATGGCTGTGCTCTGTTCTAATGGCATTCAGGCTTACAGTCATATAAATCTTTGGATCAAAGAGCCTAGAAAAAGTAAAAAATTCTCTTGCCAAATCAGCAATGAATTTCTAAGAAGAAAAAGGAGTTACTTTTCCTGCAGAGAGATTGTGGTACTCTTGCTATGTATATTCATTTATAAACAGCAATTGCTTTGTGCCAAAAGACAAACTGTTGGATAGACAGAATGCTGATGCTACTGAAATTCCTATGTTAAAATTTAACTTTGTTTTAGTAATTCTGTAATTCTGCTCTTTCAGTAAGGCTTCTGTAAACTCCATTACACATTGACAAAAAACAAGTGAAAGAAAAGCTTTTGTTTCATATATTGTTGCACATTTCCTGGTTCACAGACTCTCACTTCAGATGCTGTGGCTCACTTGAAACCATGAAGACAAATAAGGCTGCAGCCTCCCATTTCTGTCTGTGAACTCTGCAGTGCTACCAAACACTCAACCACTGGTTCCCATGTGCTCTTATTGGGAGATCTCTGGTGTGCTAATTAGCTCAGAATGTAGCTTTCCACAGTAACATGGCATAAAAGAAACTAATGCATCATAAATATCCCACCTGAGTAAAATAAGAAAACATCTGTTAAAGACCTTTAAACATTCGTTTAATTATTGCAGGGGTGGGGGGAAACTGTAATGGATAAAAAGGAAAGAGCAGAAAGGCAAAAAAAAGCAGGGAACAAATGTCCATTTCTTCCACTTTTCTAGAGCTGGGCTGATTCATTGTGATAGATGGCTTCATTTTTTTTCTGTGTAGCAGGTCCAAATATAAGTTCACTTGCACACAGGACTAGACACTGGGCCTGAGCTTTTGGTGAAAGAAATAGGAAAAGGATGCTATTCTTCCCTGATCTTCATCACCCATGTTCATCACGGAGAGTGGACAAAAGTTTCTCACCTCAGCAATAAGGGTAAAAAGCCCTGAATCCCAAAATCTGGCAGTGCTGGCTGCAATGGCAGGAGTACAGATGTACATCAGTGCTTGCTCATCCCCCCTGAGAATGGATCCTCCATCCCAAATTACTGCTGTCTGGAACAGCTTCTCTGCAGGTGGGACTGGGGAGCTTCCACCTTAACAATTAGCAAAACAAACCCAGCACAATTAGCAGGCTCAGGGCCACAACTGGCAAAGCATGCCAGGACCCAGCCAGATGTTGACACACAATGGGTTCCTGAGGAATTCTAACATTTCTCATTTTCTAAAGGCAGGTTGCTTGAACGTTATCTGATAAGCACTTCTGATCTCAAGGCTTTTGCAGCAGTTTGGTTCGTTCTGGAAGAGCTGCAGCACTGAGGAAGGTGCAGTTTAAAGGTGGCTGGAATTTAGGGAAGAACACTCCACTGTTAATGCAAAATAATAGAATACCACAATACAAGTCTTCCAAGATATATGCTAAACTGAATTAATGACAAATGCTTCTCTTGTGTCATGCTCAATCTCTTAAACATGGTCTCTTTTCTCTCCCTGAAACACCTTCCTCTTATTCAGACACTGATTTGAAGTGAACCATTTCTATGGAGAAAATAACCAACGTTAAAAATTTTGTGGCAGTTTGTTACTCAGGCATCCTGAAAAGATTACATATTGCAGGCAGAACATCCTGACTTGGGGAATTTTTCTTAATTTATTCTCATTTAACATAAAGTAAGTTAAAAAAAGAAGACATACTACAGTTCTACTATACACTAATTGAAAATTAGGAATCACCAGGGTCCTACAAGAAGTAATGTGTATTTGAGTGCTGACTATTGCAGAGCTCCTAAGGATAAAAGCAAACAACATTATACAAGCTTATATTGTGCATACCCTGCATAGAACTAGTCTGATTGGGTTTGATTTTTACTTTGGTAAGGCTTACAGTTTGTTTCTAAACACTGTTCTCTTTTAATTATTTTGTTATCAATACTGGCATGTATCCCAGACCACGGGCACTGCTGATATTTTCCCATTTTCTCCATTTACTTTAGGCTGTTGACTAACAGAAGTATGAAAACATTTCTCTATTAGCCAAAATTCATTACTGCTGTTTAAAAATAGTTCAATGCACTCAAGGCATAGTGATGCATACACACACCTACCAATCTGATGGCATATTTTTAAACTTATTAATGGAAACATGACAATTAGCAGAATAACTGGGAAGTTATTAAGGATCAATGGATCCATTTGCTGGGAGAAAATGAGAAAATAATTCCAGTTCTTCTGATAATGCTTTTAAAATGATCATACTCACATAGGAATGCATTCATTTACAGCAACAGTTTGGCAATGGGATTTCTGACAAACGCTGTGCTCTGCTGGGTTTTGATTCCTAATGGTTACAACTGCTTGCAAAGAACTGCATACCACCTTCTAAGAGAAAAGAGGGAGGAATAGTGCATGAGGGGGAAAAGCAGGGGTTAGGAATGCTCCTCCCTCTGAAAGCAAAGTTAGTGCTAGGAACAGCTAATTACCAAATTGTCAGGACACAGCCTGAGCTCCTGGGCTGGCAAAGTTACACACAACAGTCCCAGGAGAAATAAAGGGAATAATTTCTAACAAAGATCTGCCTGCAGTGAACCAGCCTAAGAGGAATTGTAAACCTACAAGGAGAGATCCTGAACAAAGCTGCTGCTGCTTTGTGTTTGGGACTGCGGGCAGGCTCTGCCAAAGGTGCAGATTTCTCATTGCCTAAATACAAAGTGGTAAATATTGTGTAAATGGAGGCTGTGCCAACCACCACAGCCAGCACTGCAGGCCACGGGGGCTGCAGCGAGCCCAGGACCCCCTGGCAGCCTGGTTTCACTGGCAGGGACTCAGAGAAATCTGCCCCTGCTGCAGAGTCCCACTGGGGAAGGACGAATGCCTTCTATTCAGGAAGAAAAGGGACAAGTGAGATTATTTGTTACATTAATCTGGTTAGAGGGGAAAAAAACCCAAAACAAAAAACAAAAAACAACCCCAAACCAGTTCTTTTGACTTTCTAGGAGTTTTTAAGGCTTAGGACAGTTAGGAGGGACAACCATCCTTCACTGTGCAACCCCAAACCATTGCAGCTTTTTGGGCTCATCAACTGCAGAACACCTTTGAAATTCACTTTTTTTGGCACCACAGACTGCTGATGGCTTTGTCATCTGTCTCAATAATTATTGTAACAAAGAAACAAACTCTGTGGGCTAGAGAATATTCTCCCATAATATTTTCTCATGTATTGTTTATACTATATATTTTACCATTTGCAGCATTATTAGGGGCCTCAACAATCATTTGGTAGTGTCTGCAACATAATTGAATAGAATTTTATTATCCCAGTGACTAGGAATAAATATTTAATTCTTATGTACCACATGACAGTGGGAATTGTTTCAGCCAATAAATCTTTTAGTTATTCTACTTTTGCATATGCACTTTCTGTTGAGACAGAAGTGCTTGTACAAAACCCTCTCAGATACTTCAATGAAAATAAAATATTTGGCAAGTCATTTTTATTTAAAACTTTGCCTCTTCTTCCCACACATAAAAGCAACCAAATTGTGTGTGTGTGTGTGTTTTATCCTTTTAAATGAATCCAAGAAAACAGAGACTTAAATCAACAAAAGGAGAAGAGAGAAAAAAAGCAATAAATAGAACAGTGGAATATATCCACATTAGTTTAGCCCTGTGCTTCCCAAGACTCACATTCCTTTCATTTCCCAGGTAACACTGAACAAAAGCAAAAGTGGCACCAAAAGGACAAACACTTTCCCCTAAGCCCAGGCTTTTAGGAAAGCTTCAATAACACAAAATAATAATAAGCCTCAAATCAGCCAGATTTCCAGAACATTACCAGGGATTTTAACATGCTGAACACAGTGTTATTTGTTGGTTGTTTCAAGACAATGGATAATTTGGCAGAGTTGGTGGGTTTTTTTGTTGGTTTTTGTTTGGTTGGGTGGTTTTGTTTGTTTGTTTGGTTTGTTTGTTTGGGTTTTTGTGTGTGTGTGTGTTTGTGGGGGTTTTTTTGTTTTGGTTTGGTTTGTTTTTGGGTTTTTTTTTATGCAAAGAAACAAAAAATGAGCATGAGGGATGCTGAGACTGTTTTTAACTGCAGCAGGAAAGAGGAAAGCAACATTCTGTCTCCAGTGAGAACTTAGCTTCATAAAGAAAGTAGGGACTTGAGAAGAGATGAGTTGGGGATTTTGCTTTTTAAGAAATTAAAAAGTCTCTACATAAGGAAAAGGAAGGTAGAGATTTTCCTATCAATATGTAAAAATAAAAATAACACCGTCTCATAAATGTTACAGCATTCCTAATTTTAGTTAAAAAAAACAAAAACAAAAACAAAAAACCACACACAACCCAAACCAGAAATGGCAGAAAGTTTTACAAAGTTCTATTAATTTAAGTCTGTATAAACTGAAGAAATTCACCAGGTCTTTTAATATGCAAACAACCAGATTTTCTCTGCCAGATGGGCGTATCCAGGGAGACCAAGTCCCTACTGTTATTGTTTATACAACAAATTATTGTTCTGTTGTCCTAGGGAATATGATGCTGGGAGTTCAAGGTAAAGCCTAATCTAGATGGAACTTCTCAGAAAATTAACAGCTCTGATTTGTTTATGTTCAAACCCAACGTGGAATCAGAATAAGTGCTCTTATAATTCAACTCAGAATTTCACAGCAGTACTTGCAGTGTGCTTTTTGATCAGCAGAAAAGATGAGCTGTTTTGCCTGGGCTTGGGCTTTTGGGGGTTTATTTTTTGTTTGTTTTCCTGTTGCTTTTTTGGTTATTTTTTCCCAATCCAATGAGCAAATGGAATGGATTCACTAGTTTTTTCTCAGAAGGAAGGTAAAAGTATGATGGCTCACAGATAGGCAAGACAAAACGGGGCAGGGTGCTAAAAATCACCAATCCAGTTGAAGTAACTATATTATATCTTAAAATTCTCATTAAAAACTAAAAATATAACAAAACTGCATCACTGAGACTCAATTACCTGAGATTTCCAAGAAAACAAACTTTTACTTCTTTTCCAAAGAATTACAAGAAGCACAGCATTACAGAAGAAAAGCAGTGGAATACAGAGCTTCTGACAGAATTAACTGTTCCCCAGTACAGCCAGGGCAGCTCTGCCTTCCCCAGCCCTTACCTGGTGCTGGAAGGTTCCCTGACACATCAGGGTGTATTTTTATACCCCAACTTAGCCACTGTGGAGGTGCAAAAAGAACATCAAAAGACTTTCATTCTTAGGTGGTGCAGCTGGGATCCAATCCATAGCAAAGGAATAAAAATCTGCCAAGGCAGAACAATTCTTTGGAAGTTTGACTTGAAATAGTTTGTTTTCCCTCAGCCCATGGAGTCACTGGAGTTAATTTTATGGACTCATCTACGTGGGCAGTATTTTGAAAACGTGTATTTAGTAGTAGTCACAACAGGCCATCCAAAAAGTGAGGGAACAAGGACTGCAAAACACAGGACTTGAGCAGATTTACCCTTCATGAGCTAAACAATATCTGAGAGGCTTGTACTCTTACGCAGGCCATATTCATTTGGGCAGAGAACTTCATTTCACAACGCTGTCAACCCAACAGTACTTTTATGGGCGAGATTCACTCTGTATTCACTCTGCAAAATCCATCAAGGAGATGGACTGCTTTTGTTTTACTTTAGCAAGGGAAAAAGAGCTGAGCAATAACTGTGTTATAACCATTATTAATGTAAGTGTAAGAGAGCACCGTGAAGACAAAGGAATCACATCTCCATCCAATTTGCTGTATGCTAAAACTGCTATTACTTTGTTGAATGAAGTACAGGGACACCAATTTGTAAGAGCAGGAACTTGGACAAAGTTGTCTTTATAGTTTCATACAAACTAAATGGTAACATTCAGTACTTTAGCTGGCACTTTGCAAAGTTACTCTCCTTGTACTATGCATTTTTCTTCTAAATCAAGGGTCACTATATAATAGCTGGCTACTTACACATCACCTCTCACTGTTCCCAAGGTAACAAAGTGTAATAATCGTGGGTTCATGGTCGATTATAGGATTTCACTGTAAAAGAGCAACAGGCCATAACAGCATTTAAACTGTTGTCTTCTCCACTCCTGGCACAATATCCATCTCAGTAGGTACTTTAAAAACTCATGGAATTTTTTTCTACTCACTTCAATATTTGCTAGAGTTTTTTTCTCCTGAAAGCTCTGCATCATTTTAGGGAAAATGTAGACAGACCCTACACTGTACTAACTTTTCCTTCCCCTTCTCCCAGCTGACATTTTCACAGCACAGGAAGCTACAGGCATCACTTTTCCTTTCTCTCTCTTTCCAAGACTTGATGATATTTTAAAAATTCCTCATTCTAAACAATGCTCTAAGCTTTGCTTCTCCATAAGTGTTCAGTAACCTTTCCAACTCTTACAGACAGTTCTGCACTTTCCTCCTTAAGGCCAAAATCAGTAGTGAAACATCATAGTTGGGGCAGCATCTTTGCAGGTTTTTGGTCTGAGGTCACCAAGTGTGGCTGAATCATGAGGGAAAAAAAAGATTGCTGATCTCATACAGAACACAGGCACTTACTCATAGTTCTCAGTAGTTCTGAGCCTTCTTAAAGTAACCTTTTCAAACCTTTAAGTATTCTTCAAACCTAAAATCTTCAAACCTCCAAGCAATTTTATTTTCAACTAAAAACTTCTTGTTCTTCTTCTGTTTCTTTGTATTTACTGACTTCCCCCCCCCCCCCCCCCCNTTGTTACAGCTGCTCTGCAGCATTTGGAATGGGCAGGGGTAACACATCTGTGGGAAACATCTAAAGCTCAGCTCTGATCAGTGCAATCACATATATAGAAATCACTTGACACACTTCCTCCACGTGTGGGCTAAGACAACTTTAAAACAAGCATTAAAATGTATGAATATGTAACTGGAACAAGTCTGTGAGCCTTCTGATGCCACATGTCCCTGCTCACAGGGCTGACTGAATCACATTTTACTTGTTTGAGAGGCTCCTCCAGGATCCTTCCGAGAAGACCAAAGGTGTTGGAGTGCAGTGAGTGAAAATGTTGGAGTCCAAAGGTGAAGATTTAGGCACCAGTGCCATGTTTGGCTTTTTCTCCCAGAACATCTTCACTGCCACTCTGTGTGGCATCAATTTTATTCAAGTCCTAACACAACCCTGCACCTTTATGGGTGTGTATCATCCCAGGGCAGTCAGCAAGGAGTGTCACTGCAGGGCACTGACAAAGGAGCTGGGACAAAATGCTGCTTGTGAACTAAAGACAGTGACCCGAGGGGGAGGTGACACACAACTTCTCTCTTTCTCTTTTGTAGTCGTGCCTATTTCCTGCTGTAATAATGAGGATAACACAAATAAGTGATTTGCTTGTATCAAATAGTCATTTACCAGAAAAAATTTACTTGTTTGCAAGGAGAAATGAAGCACTAAGATATTCTCTATACTTTACACTAGTGATAAGGGACAAAAATGGAAACGGTATGGACACCAAATTGTTTCATAAGAAAGAAATTGAACTGAAATTTGAAAATAACCATTATTTGAAAACAGAAAAGGAAGCCTAATGAAATAACATTACACAACTGAATTTGATTCTTTCAAAACCTCCAAAAGAGATAGATTGATTCCCATTTATAATTTGGATTTCCTGTAACCATGCCAGAAGATGTCAAAATCTATTACAACTGAGGTCTGCCTCTTATTGTACATTACATTCTAAGATTCAGCTTTATGCATTTTTCCACGGTACAACAGAATTGTAAAGATGTATCTCTGCGTGTACACTAATGACAAACTAATGGTAAAACAATTAGTGTCTACTGAATGAATTAGTGTATCTGAACTACCAGGATCAGCAGAGTTCCTGTTTGCTGCATGAAGAGAAGCAACAGGGAGAAGAACAGAACCTCTGACTCATTCACTCCTCAGGCTCTCTGCAGAGCCAATAGCACCAGCATCAGCCAGGGGATGATTTCATTGTATTGATCTGCAAACTTTCCACCTGGTCAAACCTAAGCAGCCCAGTGAGACCCAAAGGGCCCATATGTGCTGCACTGAATCTGGTTTAACTCCTTGAATCTGGTTTAACTCCTAAGCCACGAGTGCTGGATGAATCAGTGTTGATTGCAGTGCAAATGTCCTCAGCTGGTCAGTGATGCACGAGAAGCACTCCAGCTCCAGGCTCTAACACTGACAAACCTCCCACCCCATAAACATTATCTGAGCTCTTTCCACTCTGACAGTGTGTTTTAGCTAAGAACTATGTTTTTAGAAATCAAGATTTATTTATTTTTTTTTTTTTTACACTATTTGAAAACTAAAGATTTGGACAACATTTGAATTTCTGTCTTCCTTTTGTGAGTGCTGCTTAACCAAAGAACAGAGAAGAGACTGCAAAGTTCTTTAAAAGGGGTGGCAAATGCAGAAATTCCCAGTTAGTGCTGTAAATATTGTGGGGGAAAATGCAGTTGAGAGCATTATTTACAGCAAAGTTTAGATAGCAGCTACAACCCATTTCCAGAAGCTGTTCTTATCTATATATCACACCTGGAGGCTCGAGTTCTTACAGCTGGATATTTATGAAGGCAATTTGAGAAGTGCCTTGAATAATAACACTGAGGGAAGACTTTGCTCTGATAGAAGTACCCCCTTAAACCAACTGCATTTGTCACAAGAGCAACACAGTGATTTAACATAATCAGCCTTAAATGACATTGTTCCCACAGCAAATGTAAATAAACCAGGGCCATTACTGCAGCTTTTCAGTAACAGACAGCTGCATTTGGTTAAAAAAAAAAAAAA